>JAPPVO010004518.1:0-18067 GCA_030407325.1 Camellia japonica
AAATGAAGTAGCTGTGTGCAAATGAAATGAAGTAGCTGTGTGCAAATGAAATGAAGCAGCAATGTGCAAACAAATCATTAATCAGTGGGCTGCGTGTTCACTTTAATTTCTACCTGGGCTGCGTGTTCAGTAAATCAGTGTTTTGGGCTGCGTGTTCAAATCATTAATCAGTGGGCTGCGTGTTCACTTTAATTTCTACCTGGGCTGCGTGTTCAGAAAATCAGTGTTTTGGGCTGCATGTTCAAATCATTAATCAGTGGGCTGCGTGTTCAAAAAATCAGTGTTTTGGGCTGCGTGTTCAAATCATTAATCAGTGGGCTACGTGTTCACTTTAATTTCTACCTGGGCTGCGTGTTCAGTAAATCAGTGTTTTGGGCTGCGTGTTCAAATCATTAATCAGTGGGCTGCGTGTTCACTTTAATTTCTACCTGGGCTGCGTGTTCAGAAAATCAGTGTTTTGGGCTGCGTGTTCACTTTAATTTCTACCTGGGCTGCGTGTTCAGAAAATCAGTGTTTTGGGCTACGTGTTCAAATCATTAATCAGTGGGCTGCGTGTTCACTTTAATTTCTACCTGGGCTGCGTGTTCAGAAAATCAGTGTTTTGGGCTGCGTGTTCAGATCATTAATCAGTGGGCTGCGTGTTCACTTTAATTTCTACCTGGGCTGCGTGTTCAGTAAATCAGTGTTTTAGGCTGCGTGTTCAAATCATTAATCAGTGGGCTGCGTGTTCACTTTAATTTCTACCTGGGCTGCGTGTTCATAAAATCAGTGTTTTGGGCTGCGTGTTCAAATCATTAATCAGTGGGCTGTGTGTTCACTTTAATTTCTACCTGGGCTGCGTGTTCAGTAAATCAGTGTTTTGGGCTGCGTGTTCAAATCATTAATCAGTGGGCTGCGTGTTCACTTTAATTTCTACCTGGGCTGCGTGTTCAAATTATTAATCAGTGGGCTGCGTGTTCAAATCATTAATCAGTGGGCTGCGTGTTCACTTTAATTTCTACCTGGGCTGCGTGTTCAGTAAATCAGTGTTTTGAGCTGCGTGTTCAAATCATTAATCAGTGGGCTGCGTGTTCACTTTAATTTCTACCTGGGCTGCGTGTTCAGAAAATCAGTGTTTTGGGCTGCGTGTTCAAATCATTAATCAGTGGGCTGCGTGTTCACTTTAATTTCTACCTGGGCTGCGTGTTCAGAAAATCAGTGTTTTGGGCTGCGTGTTCAAATCATTAATCAGTGGGCTGCATGTTCACTTTAATTTCTACCTGGGCTGCGTGTTCAGTAAATCAGTGTTTTGGGCTGCGTGTTCAAATCATTAATCAGTGGGCTGCGTGTTCACTTTAATTTCTACCTGGGCTGCGTGTTCAGTAAATCAGTGTTTTGGGCTGCGTGTTCAAATCATTAATCAGTGGGCTGCGTGTTCACTTTAATTTCTACCTGGGCTGCGTGTTCAAATCATTAATCAGTGGGCTACGTGTTCAAATCATTAATCAGTGGGCTGCGTGTTCACTTTAATTTCTACCTGGGCTGCATGTTCAGTAAATCAGTGTTTTGGGCTGCGTGTTCAAATCATTAATCAGTGGGCTGCGTGTTCACTTTAATTTCTACCTGGGCTGCGTGTTCAGAAAATCAGTGTTTTGAGCTGCGTGTTCAAATCATTAATCAGTGGGCTGCGTATTCACTTTAATTTCTACCTGGGCTGCGTGTTCAGAAAATCAGTGTTTTGGGCTGCGTGTTCAAATCATTAATCAGTGGGCTGCGTGTTCACTTTAATTTCTACCTGGGCTGCGTGTTCAGTAAATCAGTGTTTTGGGCTGCGTGTTCAAATCATTAATCAGTGGGCTGCGTGTTCACTTTAATTTCTACCTGGGCTGCGTGTTCAGTAAATCAGTGTTTTGGGCTGCGTGTTCAAATCATTAATCAGTGGGCTGCGTGTTCACTTTAATTTCTACCTGGGCTGCGTGTTCAGTAAATCGGTGTTTTGGGCTGCGTGTTCAAATCATTAATCAGTGGGCTGTGTGTTCACCATCAACTTGGACTGTGTGTTCAGAAAATCAGTGTTTTGGGCTGCGTGTTCAAATCATTAATCAGTGGGCTGCGTGTTCACTTTAATTTCTACCTGGGCTGCGTGTTCAGAAAATCAGAGTTTGGGACTGTGTGTTCTACTCGTAGTCAGTGGGCTGTGTGTTCACCATCAATTTGGACTGTGTGTTCAGAAAATCAGAGTTTGGGACTGTGTGTTCTACTCGTAGTCAGTGGGCTGTGTGTTCACCATCAACTTGGACTGTGTGTTCAGAAAATCAGAGTTTGGGACTGTGTGTTCTACTCGTAGTCAGTGTGCGCCGTGTGTTCACCTTCAAATTCGGGCTGTGTGTTCGACAAATCAGTGTTTGAGCCGTGTGCTCAATTCTTAACTAATGTGTACCGTGCGTTCACAATCAATCAGTGAGCCTAGTGTTCAGAAATTCAAGCGTTTAAGTCACATGTTCGGAATGCAAACAAAGTACTGTGTCATAAGCTAAAACTGTGTGTTCAAGCATGGCAAAGCTACAAAGTGCACGAAAAATGCAGGAAATAAAGTAAAATACCTCTCGCGCTTCGTGAGAGAGGTACTGCTCCGGCTCTCGCAGAAGTAAATCCCCGGGTGCCCGGTCATTGAACTCAGTGAAACGACGAAAAACGGCCCGCGGAAGTATATGTACCGGTGGGGCGTACCTCCCGGGAATAAAAGGACGGACTCTCGAGGGGAGTGTCATAATATCAAAATCATCCCCCGCACCTGGAGGACCTCCACCATGAGGGTATTCACCCGCCATTTCAAGAAATCTGCAAAAATGAGCAAAAATGAGCCAAAATTGGAAAAAGTCAACAAAAGTCAACTCCCGGGAAATGAAAAAGTCAACAAAAGTCAACTCCCGAGAAAATATTCCAAATATTGAGACAAGCTTACCTCAAGTGGTGAAAATGAGAAAAGAAGCTCCGAAATCAAAATTTAGTCGACTCAAAGTGCTTAAAACTGAAAGATTTCGCGAAAACAACTTGCAAAAAAGGCTGAAAAGTGCGTATAAAGTGCAGATATGAAAGAAAAAATGGTTTGGGAGGCAAGAGGAGAAAATTTCGCACCTGTGGGAGTGATTTCGGATTGAATGGGTGAGGATATATATAGAAAAGGAGGCAAAAGACAAAATTGCCCCTATTTTTCTACAGGTGGCCGGCCGGCCACCTTTCCTAGCTGGCCGGCCATTTGCTTTTTGAAACATGGCCGGCAGCCTCCCCTAGGGCCACCACTTGGCCGGCCATGTCCCCCACCTCCCCCCCTAGCTCCCTGCAAATTTTGAGGAAGATTGGAGTTCCCGGGACCTGAAAAAGTTCAAGAAAAGTGCCCTTCCGGTCGCGAAATTGCTCCGCCGGAACTTCAGCTGCAATTTCTGACATGTGTCTCATCATCACTCATCAAAATCAAGGTGTATCCTTTTTTATCATGTTGTAACCTCTCCGAGAGGTGAACCCGAGGCCGTAATCGAGTCACCTTCACCGAAATGCGCGTTTTCTTACTCGTTATTTCGCAACAAACGGGCACCCTGATTCGTGCTCATTTTGCATTGTTTTGCATATAACTTGCATTCTCATGAACGTTTTGCATTGTCATGCATGATTTCTTGGTATACCATACCTCTGTGCTTGAGCGTGCGTTGTCACGCGTGTTCCTTTCTTGCATTGTATTGCATTCACTCGCCGACACTGCGTGTGTCAAACTTTCGGAACCACAGGAATCACATTGAATATATGTTGTTAGCATATTGTTCTTGTTGAATTTCTCTCTTTTGCAGGCACGATATTGTATGTACGGTTCATTTGAGGCTGGTGCGACCAGACGAATCACGCAGGTATCGTATCTTCTCCGTGTGAAACGCGACGAGAATTGAATGATTCTCCGCATTCCTAACTGCATGAAATGTAGTTGTTGCTTTGCATTCTTGCTTAAAACTGTTGCATCTATTTGCGAATACTTGCTTCATTACAGCTTGCTGCACTTGCATGATCATCAAGTTACATCCGGCTCTGTGCATATCACTTTGCATTTTGCCCCCCCCTTTGCCTGCGGGCACGCCTGCGGGCACGCCTGCGGGCACATATCTCTGTTCATCTCGTATGATTGTCTAAGTCTTCGGCCTTGTCAAAAATGGGTCGTCTCTGGGCTTTGACATTCACTCCCGTCACTTGTGACTTCCGAGTTCTGTCAAAGAGGGGCAACTGTAGACACCCCATTTTTGACCGACCTTAAGACTCAGACATCACCGATTGAGCGCTCGGTGATGTTGCATATCGTGCTCGTTCAGAAGTCTCAGAGTCGCGGCTGTGCGCCCTGCCTCCGGACTTCCGAACTCTCTTCTGTGCCTTGCCTCGATTTGCGAACCGGACTCGGTTTTCTCTGTTTTCTTTCCTGAAGGGAGGGAGAGGTCCCGTAGACCATCTCTCAGTGGCCGTGGGCTACATTTCGTGGCCGTAGGCCATTTTGCCAATTTCGGAGCCCGGTTCCCGGTTTTCGGAGCCGTCAGGCCGTGTGCCTCGGTTCGGAACCACCCAACCATCTCGATTCCTCCAGTTTTTGGCATGCATCTCATTTACTCCCTTTCGAGGACACTGGGGTCTTAGATACCCACTTCGTGGCCGAATGCCACTTTCGGTGCTTAACGGCCTATTTTCGGGACCCCGAACTGCGTGTTTTGGTCCCCGAGCATTCGTTTTGCATCGGTTTTCGTTCATTTTTGGCAGGTACCTCTGTTTTATCATAAGGAAGGTCACTGGAGGGTGGGAGGCCAGCAATTGTCTCAGCAACCTGTTATGCTCTTCTGGCGCCCCCCGGCGCCCGTTTTTCTCACTTCCGGGCTAGTGTTGACCACCCTAGGAGCATTTTCTTCAAGCCAAAACCACATATTTGTGTTGTACACACATGGGAGGACCCTAAAAACACATGGCCGGCCAGTAACTTCTTTGACCCTTTTGAACCTCTCTTTAAATTGGCCTATTCCCTCTCCTGTTTTAGAGTTGCCAAATTTGAACTACATGGTTGTGTTGAGAAGACCTGGGAGGACACCAATCCTTGGTGGCCGGCCACTAAATCACCTTGACCCTTTTGACCCTTGGCCGGCCGGCCATAGGGGGTGGCCGGCCGGCCACCTGCAACAAAAATACATGGCCGGCCATGCTCCTTGGGATGTGTTCCTTACAGCTGTACATTGTTTCCCCCAGAAAAGATCTGTATCCGGGGGATATTTTGGAGGGGAACACTTGGGTGCATTTCCCTCCACCTTTGCCTCCTCTTTGGTCCATATAAGGAGCCTCCCAACTCTTAGGCTAAGGTTAGAAAAACTCTCTTAAGAGCTTAGATACATATCTCTCTATCTCTCTAAAACTCTCAAGTTTTGGTGCCATCCCTTCATCATCATCAAGCATCACCATCTCCACTTCATTTCCAACAGCAAGGAGGGGTTCTTGAGAGGCTTAGAAGCAACTTTCCTCAAGCCAAGAAGCAACAAAAGTGTGGTCTTCAAGGGTAAGAGTCCATTCCCCTCTTTTGTAGCATTTTCTTGCTTCTTTTCTTAACCCTATTTGCTCACTGTTTGAGGATCCGACCCTAACTGAAAGGGTCACTCTTTTGAGCTTATCTTCATGTTTGTTTAAGGGCTCAACCCTGTTTGAGCCCTCTATGGCACACTTGCTTCAATATCATCTTATATGCCAATATTTTGCATGCTTTTTCTAGCCTATGAGTGATCTGTTTTCGAGCATGATGTAAACTGTGAGTGAGCCTATTTTGAGCCCCTATTAAACATTGAAGAAGGGCTCAACCCTGTTTGGCCTCTCTATCATGCACTTGCTTCATAATCTCTTATATTTACCGTAAATTTGCATGATTTGTTTGACCTACATGTAGTCTGTTTTGGAGCATATCATGAACTGTGAGTAAGCTTATTTTGTGTCCCTCTACAACATTGTAGAAGGGATTAACCTTTTTGGGGGTCTCCATGTTACACTTGTCTTTATATCCCTCTTTGGCCCCCATTTTTGCATGCTTTTTTAAGCTTACCTAGCTTCTATTTTCGGCCATCATCGGAACTGGAAAGAGTCATATTTTGATCTTCTTGACATATTTCATTAAGGGTCTTTTCTGGTTTGATGAATGTTTGGGGTACCTCATGTTATAGCCTTATGTATCCTAGTTCTTGCATGACATTTTTGGCATGTTTTCATACTGAGTTGGGGGATGTCATCTACTGTAAATGTTCATATTTTTAGTCCCTCATCAGTGTTGTAGAAGGGTACTTTTCCATTTGAGCATCGCATGTACCACTTGCTTCAATACCCCTCTTGCGGAGCCATTTCTGCATTCTTGCTTAATCCTATATATGCTTGCTTTTTAGCCCTTTTTGTGACTGAAAAATGCTTTTCTTGGGGCTGTCTTGCTACTGTATTTTCATTCCATGTCCATATCGTGCATGCATTGCATAGCTATAGGCCATTTCGGGCGCCTAATATCGCATTTCGGGATCATTCCATGCTTCGTGTGCACTTTGCCCTCGTTTCGGAACTGCTTTCCCCCACATTTCAGTGTTGAAATTCTATTTGCATGTTTACATATCATTTCCATGTCATTTCATGCCTTACGGCCCTCGCCTCGGTTTGCGCGCCCGTGTGCACGCATTTCGAGGCATCTCATTTTCATCTCACGGCCTCTTATATGAGTGTGGCTGAGGCTCACTCATGTTAGTGTAAGTCCATTTTGCATTCTGTATGTCATTTTAGTCTCATCGCATTGCGTATGCCATTGCCTCGGTTTGCGTGCCCGTGAGCACGCATTTCGAGGCACTTCATTCTCATCCATCGGCCTCCCGTGTGAGTGTAGCTGAGGCTCTCTCATATTGGTGTAAGCCCATATTGCATCGCATATCTCATTTTAGTCCTATTGCATTTCGTATGTCATTTTCTCGGTTTGCGTGCCCGTGGGCACGTATTTCGAGACATCTCATTTTAGTCTCATTGTATATCATATTTCATGCCATTTCATGCCTTAGGGCCATCGCTTGGTTTGCGCGCCCGTGTGCACGCATTTCGAGGCGCTTCATTTTCATCCATCGCCTCTTGTGTGAGTGTGGCTGAGGTCCACTCGTGTTAGTGTAAGTCCAATCGGCATTGCGTATGCCATTTCATGCCTTAGGATCATCGCCTCAGTTGCGTGCCCGTGTGTACGCATTTCGAGGCATCTCATTTCATAGCACTGTGCATGCTAGGATTGTATTTTAGTTGCATTCATGCATATCATGCATATTGCATCGTGTTCGGGATAGGAATTAGCCCGAGCACGGGAAACGAGGCACGTTTCGTACTCCGAGTGACGGAACGGGTCTCAATTCCCAAGTCACCGACACTCCGGATTACCCATGATGGAGTTAGGTTTTGTTGTAGCATTCATCTGCATTCATCCTATATTGAGTTGTGCAATCCGACTTCTCGGCCATCATGCAGCGATATGCGTGATTGGTGGCACGAGGATCGAGGCATGCATATATCTGTGAAATACATTGCTATGCCCCTTTCCTGCTCTCTGTTACAGCAAAATGAAGAATCAGCGGCTTTTCGGAGTCTGGCGCGCATTTCGAGAAACATTGCAAAACAGAGGCTAATTGGGGCATCCCAGTAGATTTCCGCGCAAGGCAGCCTAAATTTGCAGCATTCATCAGAATCAAGGCACCCCCAGGCTTGCATGCCAGTTTACAGTTTTTCTTAGTTAATTTGTTAATTAATTAGGGATCTGTACTATTCGAACTGTATATTATTTGGACTGTATATTTATTCGGACCCTCTGCGCGAGGGCATAATTGTAATAAGTGTGGGTGAGTGTGATGTATGTCTTCCAACCCCACGTCTTTCTTCCCTTTTATTTACCCGCTTACGATGGTTAGATATAGGGCATATTTCAATTAGCATACAGTATGACAGCATGTTTGCATCATTCATCTGTTTTGCACGCACCAGGCTCGGCGCATCATACAAACTGCATTTGTATTTCAATTCCAAGTTGAATACATGTTAGCTGTTGCATTTCATATGCCATGTTTAGAATAGCCGAGCCTGCTATAGTTGCATTTTTGCATGTGTTGCATTAGGCATTTCTGTATGATTAGGATCATGCATGATTTCTAATCGGTTTTCTGTTTTGGCTGGGAGTACTCTGAGTTTTATGCTTTAGCATCTTTGCATGCGTGTAGTGACTGCCATGAAAAGCATGCTTACCATGAGGCTATATGCTTATGTGATATAACTGCCTTGAATGCCTGTGGTGGAGGTTGAGTTTACTGAATTGGGACAATTCATCAAATGTTTGTTTTAAGCCCACTAAATAGTGGCAAAACCATTGTTTTCTAAGCCACCTGAGGGTGGCAAATCCACGTCTTAGCCTACCTGCAGGTAGCACCATCAAACCATTTTCAAACAAGCAAATGAAATGTTTTGTTCCAATTCAGGCGACCCAGTCTATACTTGTATGCTGTGAGCATCACATAGTAACCTAGGCTAATAACCGGAATAAGAACTCACAATGTTTTCAAAATAAGATATCGTGGTTAGTAGAGGCCGGTCTTCGACCGGGCGAGCGGGGGTGCTCACGAAGTGACCTTCCCCAATCGTACCCAAGTTCCCGAGCCGAGGCAACTTTGGTGATGACGGACACGTGGCCTTTGGCACCGAGTCAGGGTTTCCTAAATTTCCCAAAAATAAAATATTTAGGTGGCGACTCTGTATCTGGCAAAGCAGTCCATGTTTGGCACTTCTTTTCAAAAAATCTGTTTTCCAAAACGATTTGCCGGATTTGGACTCTTTGGTTCAAGATTAAGAACCGTGACACAAATCGAGTCCGAGCTGTAGCGAGGTCCCCCGCGGGCTTGTTACAATGGTGCATCATATTCACCACCCCTGTCACTTCTAACCATTTTAATGGTTTTACCAAGTTGAGTTTCAACTTCTGTTTTGTAGAGTTTAAACATTTCTAAGGCTTCATCTTTACTTCTAAGTAAATAAACATAACAATATATTGTGCAATCATCGATAAATGTTATGAAATACTTTTGCCTCCTCTAGTTTGAACAAATTTTAGATCACATATATCAGTATGAATTAATTCTAGAGGTTCGGTTTTCCTTTCAACCGATTTAAATGGAGCCTTAGTTAGTTTTGCTTCCACACAAATTTCACATTTATGATTAGGATTAATTTCAAACTTTGGTATATAATCCAAACCAATTAATCTACGCAAAGCATCAAAATTCACATGTCCTAATCTACCATTCTGTAAATTCGACTCAAGAATATAAGCAAAAGATGTGTTATTCTTATTCATAGCAACTTTTGGTACAACTGTTATTACATTTAGTTTGAAGAGACCATCACTCATATATCCTTGACCAACATACATGCCACTCTTTGTTAATACAAATTTATCAGACTTAAAGACAAGCCTAAAACCATTTTTACTTAACAAAGAACCAGAAACTAAATTCTTCCGAATGTCAAGTACATGCAGTACGTTGTTGAGGGTTAGTTCTTTCCCTGATGTCATCTTTTAGATCACTTTTCCTTGTCCAGCCACAGTAGAAGTAGAAGAATTTCCTATAAAAAGTTGTTCACTATTTTCAGCCTTAATGTAGGTAGTGAACATCTTCTTGTCCGCACATATGTGACGAGTTACTCCTGTGTCAACCCACCACTCTTTGGGATTTCCAACCAAGTTAGCCTCACACACCACAGCAGAGAGGTTGATGTCATTCACTCCGTCAGAGATGTAATCTAGTTCAGTTACATTGGCCTGATTGGTAGTCTTCTTACTTGTACTTCAATGATCCTTCTTAGGGCGGCGGCAGTCAGAAGCTCGATGTCCAGTCTTGCCATAATTATAGCATTTTCCTTTGAACTTCTTGTTGCTATCGCCTTGTTTAGGACCATCTCCATTAAACTTCCTCTTTTTGTTATGTGGTTTATGAACTTGTTCAACCACATTACCCTTGGACTCAATGAGATTTTTCCCATTTCTCTTTTTAGCCTTACGGTTATCTTCCTCAATTCTCAGTCTTACAATAAGTTCATCCATGGTCATCTCTTTGCGTTTATGTTTTGAATAATTTTTGAAATCTTTCCAAGCCGGTGGTAACTTTTCCACTAAAGCAGCGACTTGGAAAGACTCGCTTAGAGACATACCCTCAGAATGAATATCATGTAAAATTAATTGAAAACTTTGAACTTGAGAAATTACCATTTGGGAGTCTACTATAACAAAGTCCAGAAATTTACCGACAACAAATTCCTTCGTGCCGGCATCCTCTGTCTTGTATTTCTTCTCCAGAGAATCTCACAAATCTTTTGCTGACTTCAAAGGACTGCAAACATTATACAGCATGTTGCCAAGGCCATTAAGGATGTAGTTTCTGCACAGGAAATCTGAATGTTCCAAGCATCTACAGCGGCAACAACTTGCCGATCACTTTCACCCTCTTTAAGTGCTGGCCTCTTCATGGAGAAATCGGGCCAAATTAAAAGTTGTAAGATAGAACAGCATCTTCTGCTGCCATCTCTTAAACTCAGTACCGTTAAATTTTTTCGGTTTTTCTCCATGATTTATTGGTACTTGAACATGGTTCTAGATAGGGACCTGTGTTGGTGTAACAATTGGAGTACCACTTCCAGTTGCAGTTTTAGTTGTAGTAGCTATAAAATCTGATTACAAAAATTAGAAAAACAAATCACAAATTAATTTTCTAGTTACTAAAACCAGAAATAAATTTAACACAAAATAAGTTTATTTTCCTTACTACTAAAACTAGAAAATAAAATATCACAATAATTTTCTGTAACACCAAATAATATTCTACAATTGTTAATGACACCAGTATATTACTACTAGTTGTCAAAGAAAATAAACAGTGTATTACTACTATCTGTCAAATAGTTTATAATACTATTTGTATTTTTCAACCAGAATATCACTTTAAAAAACAGAAAATTAAATACAATGAAGACCCCAAAAAATATTATGTCTTAAGATTGTTGGACAATCTTCACTATAATTAAATTAATTAATTCTGTTTGGGTACTAAACGACAAACATAATATAAAAGAAAAATAGGAAAATAGAGAGAAAGTTTGATTACAAAAATCAAATTAGAAATAGAATTAAATAAATAAAAATAGATTTTATTTTGTTACAAAAACAAATTGAAATATGATTTAAATAATAATAAAACAGAAAATAAATAAATAACTTAATTGATTAATATCTTGAATATTATTCTGATCAAGTCCAATGTTCGACACTGTTTCCTTAAGACAGATTCGTCCTCTCCATGGTGCTTTCAGAATATGGACGTCTATCTCCCATGATGAATGATCAACTACAAATAATGCAGCACTACAATTTATTTGTTCAACGAACACACTAAGTGTTTACACTCTTTCTTACACAAAATTAAATGCATCAAAATGAAGAATAAATTTACAGAGGAGAAGTACGAAATTTCTGAATGTAAAACATCAAATGAGGGTTGCCTATTTATAGATGTAGTGGTGGCTATTGATTTTGAATTAAACAGGTGCTAACTTGTTTTAAACAGGTATGAAACTTGTTTGGTTTTGAATTAAACAGATTTCAATTTGTTGGGTTCAAAATTCAAACAGATAAAAACGGAAGGGACCTATTTGGGTGTAGAGAAAAACCAGAACAAATTAATTCCGAAATTAATTTGAATTCTGGACAGTTGGACAGATTTTATTTCAAAAAATAAAATTAAATCCAAATGTTTCTGGCCCAAAAAGATTAGTATTGGGCCGAACAAGCCCAACCCAACCACACACTCGCGCCCAGGCCCAGGCCTAGCTCGATCAACCGACGGTGGCGCGCATGGTGATTTTTGGGTCCAATGGGTCAAGCCCATTTTGCCCATAATCTCCCTCTCTACAAAACTTGGGTACCCCTTAGGACACACCTCAAGTTCCAATCCCATGCCTTATAAACCCATTCAAAACTTCCCACCGAATCAATGTGGGACAAGCCATTTTCAAACCTTAAGGAATGTCTACCAAAACTCCATTTTCATGGAGCTCACTTTGGTTTCAATTTCTCATTCACTCGATAATGGTTTTGAGCAACCAAATATATTACGTGAATCTCAACGCAGCATAGAACGCGTTATCACTTTGACCCACCAAATTTGACGCTCGGGTCCAACCTAAATAATAGACTAAAGTTAGGAAAAAATTATAGTTTTACCCAGAATTTTCCAACCATTTCCAACAATCTCCCACGTGAATGGAATTTGATGACAACGGAAATGCAACAATATGCAGACTTTATCGAAAGAGTATAAGTCGAAAATATCTTGCATCCGGATATTGTTGGAAATGGTTGGAAAATTTTGGATAAAACCAGAATTTTTTCCTAACTTTGGTCTATTATTTAGATGGGACTCGAGCGTCAAATTTGGTTGGTTAAAGTGGTAACGCGTTCTATGCCACGTTGAGATTCACGTGGTATATTTGGTTGCTCAAAACCATTATCGAGTGAATGGGAAATTGAAGCCAAAGTGAGCTCCATGGAAATAGAGTTTTGGTGGAAATTCTTTAAGGTTGGAAAGTAGCTTGTCCCACATTGATTTGGTGGGAAGTTTTGAATGGGTTTATAAGGCATGGGATTGGAACTTAGGGTGCGTCCCAAGGGGCACCCAAGTTTTGTAGAGAGGGAGGTTATGGGCAAAATGAGCTTGACCCATTGGCCCCAAAAATCACCACCCCCGCACGCGTGCCGCCGCCACCTTCGGGCTGGGCCTAGGCGCGGGTGTATAGTTGGGTTAGGCTTGTTCGGCCCAACACTAATCTTTTTGGGCCAGAAACATTTGGATTTAATTTTATTTTTTGAAATAAAATCTGTCCAACAGTCCAGAATTCAAATTAATTCCGGAATTAATCTGCTTCGATTTTTCTCTACACCCAAACAGGTTCCTTCCGTTTTTATCTGTTTGAATTTTGAACCCAACAGATTTAAATCTGTTTAATTCAAAATCAATAGCCACCACTACATCTATAAATAGGCAGCCCTCATTTGATGTTTTACATTCAGAAATTTCGTACTTCTCCTCTGTAAATTTATTCTTCATTTTGCTGTATTTAATTTTTGTGAGAAAGAGTGTAAACACTTAGTGTGTTCGTTGAACAAATAAATTGTAGTCCTGCATTTATTTGTAGTTGATCATTTCATCTTGGGGGATAGACGTCCATATTCTGAAAGTACCGTAGAGAGGACGAATCTGCCTTAAGAAGACAGTGTCGAACATTGGACTTTATCAGAATAATATTCAAGATATTAATCAAGTAAGTTATTTATTTATTTTCTGTTTTATTATTTATTTAAATCAGATTTTAATTTTTTTTTTATAATAAAATAAAATCTGTTTTTATTTATTTAATTCTGTTTCTAGTTTGATTTTTGTAATCAAACTTTCTCTTTCCTTTCCTATTTTCCTTTTATATTCTGTTTGTCGTTTAGTACTCAAACAAAATTAATTAATTTAATTACAGTGAAGATTGTCCAACAAAGTATACGTTTGGGATATGGGTTAACTTTTTAGTTTTTTGATTATTTTAACCTGGGCCTAAAAAAACCTCATTTGGGATGTGCTTTTTGGATTTTTTGACTTTTGTGAGAGAAAAAATAAAATGATTATGATCTGGATGTGACATTTTGTCTTATTAACTTTTTAGTCTATTTTGTCTTTTTATGGCTAAAATAATCAAAAAAAATTTATGCCAAACAGAGCCTAAGGTTCACTATTGATAAAAATGATATGTATTAGGCCAATTTGGGAACATGGTTAAAAGCCAATTTTTGAGTTTTAACTTATTTTGGATTACATCACCTCTCTACTTTTTTACACATTTTTTCATAAAAAGTAAAAAAAAAAATCAAAAAAATCTGTTTTTAACCAACTTTTCAAAATAATTATGACCACATTGTTTGATTTAAAAAAATTAAAAATAATTCTGAATTTTTAATTCGTATTCTGTTGTTTTTAGTTAACGTTTTAATTTTTTAATCAATTTACAAATATTAAGTAATTTTCGTATTTTTTAAATATATACTAATTTCTTAAAAAAAATTATAAATATTTTACTTTTTAAATATATTAAATTAAGTAAAATTAAAAAATTAAAATATCTTATCAAAATATTAAAAAAATTACTAAAAAAATATAATTTTAAAATTTTAAAAATTATTATTAAAAATTCAAAACCAAATAGAATAAGCTTAAACAGCTCAAACAAGTAGAGATTGAGCCCTCATTTCACATGTTAGTTTTTGGGATTATCAGGTTAAAATAATCACAAAAAAAATAAAATAAGTTAAAAAGTTAATAAAATAAAATAGGTACATCCCAATCATATTATTTTATTTTTCTTCTATAAAAATCAAAAAATTAATCCAAACAAAACTTTTTAACCTTAAACTAAAATAATTGGAAAAAAAAAAAGCTAAATTATGCAAATGGTCTCTCTAGTTTACCTTTTTTTTTATTTTGGTCCATGTTATTGTAATTTGATCAATTTTATCAAATTAAAATAATAGAATCAAAATAAAAATAAATAATAAATTACAAAAACTGCCACTATAATTTGTCCAAAAAAAAAAAAATTAAGAACCAACTCACACTCTAAACGAAGCCAGAGAGAGTGACAATAGAAACAGCATAAAAAAGTCTAGTGCAAAGTCCTTTGGGAAAACGACGCAGACAGACCTGCAGAGAATTAAGGATGAGAAGGGGTGTTTGCGCAGTACGGCAATCAATGTTTCAAAGAGCAGAGAATTAAGGATGAGAAGCGGTGGTTGTGCAGTACCGCAATCGTTGTTTCGAAAAGTATTGTACGTCTCTTAATTTTAAAATTTTAATTCAACTTTAATGATTGTAACAAAAAATAAAAAATTAAAATTAAAATATCACGTTACAATGAGATTCCTCTATTAGAATTTATTAAAACTTCCAATTATTTTTGTATTTTAAATCTGACAAGTCACTTTCAATAATTTCAATAGTGTACTTTTTTAATTTTATTGAGTAAACTATATTTATAAAATATTAATTAAGTATATATTGATAATTTTTTTATTAAATAACATATTTGTATTCAATTTTATAATTAAAATTATATTTATCATTCAATTTTTTTTTATACAAACGTGATCTAATATATCCAATTAACTTAATTTTTTATAAATATTATTAAGTTTTTGTAATTGACAATCCCGTTTTGACAAAATTCCGTTTAGTTGTAATTTTATTCACTCCTTTATTTCAGTGAGATTATGAGTGTTTAGATGTGAATCTAACTCGAATTGTACCTTTGCAGAAGAGTTTGTAATATTGAGACTTTCATGTTTGTCACTTCACTGACTATGTACAGGAATCGAGTTGTTTGACACCGAAGGAAAAAGCAAAAAGAAAAAAATGAAAATGCAATCGAAATTTTTTGACCGCTAGAGCGGTCATTTGTGCACTCGAACGAAAGAAAGGATCATCTAGTATTTTTACAAAGCACTTGAACTTCTGAGAAGAAAGTTTTACCGCTCAAACGGTAAAAGTTACGCTTGAGCAATCAGCCTATGTGTTTCGCACTGCTTTTAGTTACACCGCTCAAGTGGTGAAATGTGCATTCAAGCGGTTTTCGCGAGTCAGGTTACTATAAAGTACGCTATTTGCTTGTTTTAGGGTTTGAGCCATCCAGTTTTTCAGAGAGGAAAAAAAAATAAAATGTTTTACATTGGAGGGTGCTTTATAAGCATTTTTTTAATGATTTAAGAGTAATCAATGGATCTATGAACTTTATATCAATATCATCAAGGGGTTTGTTAGAATTCTTTTATTCACAAAAGAGAGAGTTGTTCTTCGGTGGATTCTGGAGAACTTGGGCCTGAAGTTTTGGTGAATTCCTGAATAGCTCATCGTTATGAATTCAACATCAAAGTTGTGGATTTAATGTTGGACAAGACAATTCCAAGGTGAAGACAGTGGTGGAAGAGACACATTGAGGTTGGTTCAATTCAAACGTGAATTTGCTATATAATTGAAGGTACACTAATTTTATTTTATTTTTTATTTTTTTTATCTTCTTAGTAGATTGTTTTCTGGCTTTAGCCTGTGATTTTTTTTATTACAATTAAAGATGTTCCAATTGTGATTTTTCACATTAAATCATTGTGTCAATTTGTCTTTAATTGTTTAATTGAGATTATTGTTTAAAATCAATACATAATCACAAATCAATATATCAAGAATTTAAATTTTTCATATATTATAATTTACAAATCTTAGAACGTGAACAATTTGAATAATCAAGTTGGAATGAGCCAACAGCCACATTATTTCCGAGAATAAATGACAATAGTGTTGGTTAGTGGTGGTACGGACATGTGGTGGTCATGATTGGTGGAAGAGATAAGATTTATAATTTTGTATTACTACGAAATAAGTGTAGGATTAGGTAAGTATCCATTCGATTCATTAAAATTGAATGGCCTGAACTATTTTGCCATAGAATGGGCAGTTTTGATGATCCAAGTGGACTGAAATAGATGTATTTTTTAAAATTTGTCGAAACTCAAATGGATAGTAAATGAGAGGTAATCTGACCCAAATCGATTTGCAAGAACCTATTGTTTCATAGAGATGTGACAAAATTTTACTTAAGAAAATGAATGATAATGCATTGACAATTGAGACTTTTATTTATTTTAAAATATGATAATTTTTTTGTTTGTTTTTTTTTTTTTTTTTTTTTTTTCATCCTAGAAAATGATACTATTTTTAAAGAAAAAAATATATATACTGAATTCTAAACTACTTGCAGTCCATAAATTAAGGCCCAAAAGTCAGTATAAGTTATAAGTAGGGATGCAAGAAAAATTGAAAAGATCGACCAAACCGATTGAACCTAACCAAACCGTCCGTATTTGGTTTGTATTTAACAAGAATTAGTTTGTGGGATTTTTAAATTTGATTTTTTTCAACTTTCGGTTCAGTATCGATTTAAGCACTTTATACACTAAGCTAAACCGAAACCAACCGCTTCCCATATATTATATTTATATAATTTAATAATATTGATAAGTATAATAAATTATTAATCTCAATTAATTAACCATATCATCCCTATACCGAAGTTAATATACCCTTATTATATATAATCTTAACTCTAACTTACTATTCTTGAAGTCTTAGTATTTATTATTAGTTTTTGTTAGTATTTTTGTTAATCTAGAAATTGTAAAATATTTATTAAATGGATGGATATGATATATTTAAAATAGTTGACAAATGACTAATTCAATATTTTTACATAAATGAGTAACTATACTAAAAAATGACTTAAATTTGAAAGATACTAAACCGATTAAACCACACCAAATTGAACCGTTTCAATTTGTGCAATTCTATGCGGTTTGATAGAAGAAGCGGTCTGTATCGGTACTCAAAATAATAAAACTGACTTTATTGATTCGGTGAAAAATTTTACCTAAATACCAACCATACCGAACCGATTACATTTCTAACTACAAGTTATCAAATCACTCTCTCTATTTTTTTACATATTTTTTCATAAAAAAAATAAAAAATCAATTAAAATAGTGAATTTCGAAACAAAGCCTAAATATGTACCTAGCAAAACCCTTTGGGGTACGAGGAGGCCACACTATCTTCTCTTAGGCTCAAATAATGGGTTAACTGGTTGATGGCCCAACAGTATTATTATTTGGGGGCCCGAAAGATGGTGAATAGTTATTGGATTTTCATTCCATATGCTTAGAAGACCCCCAAAAAAATAAATAAATAAATAAATCAATTGGTATATTGGCAGAACGCATAAAGAAAAGAAAAGAAAAGAAAAAAAGAAAGTGATTTTGATATTAAAAAATAATAATTTGGACAAAAATGCAGTCAATCCCATACTTTTAACATAATTACATTGACCTCCATTTTAG
>JAPPVO010004520.1:0-21181 GCA_030407325.1 Camellia japonica
GTACTTCTCCCCCTAAACAAGAATCTTCTTGACTAGGCACCATAGAACTTGGTTCTCCTAAGTGATCATTATCAGACAGATGTGGTTTTTGTGTAAGAGAAATGACATTGGGGAGCGGGATAGAAATATCCCAAAAATTGTCTTCTACTCCACTTGTCTCCCCCTGAAGAGAAGTATTGGGGAAATAGGATTTTGTTTCCACAAATGACACATCCATACTCACATGAAATTTCTTGGTTTGAGGATCGAAACACTTATACCCCTTTTTGTTTGAGGAATAACCCAAAAAAACACATTTTACAGCACGGGGGTCAAGTTTTGAACGAAATTGACTGGGAACATGAACATAGGCAGTACATCCAAAAACTTTGGCGGGTAAATCAGAAAACAACCTCGTGTCAGGAAAAAAATGTTTGAGACAATCAAAAGGTGTTTTGTATGTTAACACCTTTGTAGGCATCCTGTTTATCAAATAAGAGGCTGTTAAAATTGCTTCACCCCATAAATATTTAGGAACATGCATGTAAAACATTATAGCACGTGCTACTTCAAGTAAATGTTTATTTTTTCGTTCTGCAATGCCATTTTGTTGAGGGGTATCCCGACATGTAGATTGATGAAAAATCCCCTTTTGTTCCAAAAACTCACCCAACTGTTCATTGAAATACTCTGTTCCATTATCAGAATGTAAAATACCAATTTTGGTTTGAAATTGGTTTTCAATCATATTGTAAAAATTTGTGAATAAATTTTTCACGTCAGATTTTTTATTCATCAAATAAATCCAACATAAGCGGGTATGGTCATCAATAAAGTAACAAACCATCTTTTACCAGAAAGGGTAGTGATTTTAGAAGGGCCCCAAACATCACTATGAATCAAATAAAAAGGTTTGGAAGCCTGGTAAGGTTTTGGCAAATAAGTAGAGCGATGAGATTTTGCAAAAATGCAACTTTCACAATGAAAAGAAGAACAATCAATCATTTTAAATAATTCTGGAAATAAATGTTTCAGATAAAGAAAACTAGATGTCCTAGCCTATAGTGCCATAGCATTATTTTTTCTCGAACAGAGATTGAACTAGTACTATTAAAGCTCTGAGCTTTTTTATTACTAACAGGTACTTCATCAAAGTAGTAAAGACCTTCAAGCATCCTAGCACGCCCAATCATCATCCCCGAGTTCTGGTCTTGAAATTCACAATGGGATTCAAAAAATGTAACACGACAATTAGAATCCTTAGATAGTTTACTGACAGACAAAAGGTTACAGGCTAAGTTGGGGACGTGAAGAACAGCATTGAGATTAATTTTCTCAGTTAGTTTAATAAATCCTTTTCCTGCAATAGGTGAAAAACTACCATCGGCTATTCTGATTTTGTCATGACCAGAACAAGGGAAATAGGTACTAAATAAATGGGAAAAACTAGTCATGTGATCGGAGGCACCGGAATCTATGATCCACGGAGAGAAGTTTAGGCAAGAGAAGGCTTTAGGATTTCTACCTGTTTGTGCCAAAAAATCACTAGGAGTACCGGATGAGGAGTTGGATTTTATCAGCTTTAAGAGTTGATCAATCTGCTCTTTGTTGAAGGGACCCGAATCGGCTTCATTAGCAGTAGGAAAGCCACGATTCTTCTCTCCTTGTTTGCTGCTTTTCCAGTTGACAGGTTTGCCATGGATCTTCCAACACGTTTCGCGTGTATGGCGAGGCTTGTTGCAAAAATCACACCAGACCCATGGCTTATCATCAAACCTGCGCTGGTAATTTGCAGCCTTGTTGGCCGTTTTCACCGGAATGGCAGCGGCAGGGGTTGAAGTGGTTTCGGACGTGACTTCCGACATAGCTATGACGGTTTTAGGGCTGCTGTGTTTTTGTTGCTCTGATACCAAATCAGAAAAATATGTGGAACAAGAACACAACAATATTTACGTGGTTCGGCAATTGCCTACGTCCACGGAGAGCTATCACTATAGAATTTTTCCCGGAGGGAGATTACACTCACACCTCACCTTCACTCTCTATAGAACTCTCAAACTCTCACAATCTCTCACTGATGTGTTGTTGTTGTTTCTTGATATCTCTACCCCTCCTCCTCACCTCAATTTATACACAATTGAGGGAGGAGGTGATTGGTTGTCACCAAACCCATTCCACTCTCTAGTGGGTTGGCTATTGGGGTAGTGGAGAAGATAGTGCTGCATTACATCTTGCCACTATATGTCCACTAACAGCCACTAACATATTATATACATCACTAACATATTATGTACATCCACTAACATAATATTAATGCAATAATAATCAAATTTCCAGCATAATTTGCAAAGTTATTCATTCGCATCATTACAAAACAATTTTTAGTGGCATAGTCAAAGATTTAGAGCCTCTAATGTCAATGACTTCGTGAGACAATGGTATACAAGATATCTAAATAGATGGCAATCTAGTAGAGTAATTTTTATAATTGTATGTTTGTTTATTGTCCAAAACATTTAGTTAACTAGGTAACACCCCAACAGCATAGACCGCAATCCCCCAAAAAAGAGATGTCGGTTCAATTCTCATTAACTTATCTACTTAATAAAGGGTCCAGACCAGAACATTTTATACATAAGTAGATATACTAAATGTCAGTTTTAACTCCAAATATTCTTGGCTAAATATTTTTGTTGAACTGAAGATGATAGAAACATTTTATTATCTTTTCTCTCTAATTATGTGCAAATGAATGTTGAAATAATTTTTCCTTGTTTTTAGTAATTTAAACTTGCACCACTTTGTAAGATTTTGAAACTCCTTCCTTCAAATCTTGAATTTTTGATATTCCATGCTATTGTTGGCTTTCAAAGTTAAAATGATTGGCCATCTCATTTGGCTTTCAGCACATTATGCATGAAGTATTAGAGTGAACATTGTGCCTCTTTACAAAGTATTGCCTATTAAAGTAAATATGCAAACCACTGGGGTACTTAGTTTCCAGGGAGGGACGCAATAACTCTGTGTAAGGCCGTAAAGGCGTAAAGGCTTTGTAGTTCTGGATTCTAATAATTTCTTGGTCATGTTTATCATCTTAATGAACTTATGAAAAAGAAAATAGGTGTCATCTTAATGAGTTTTTCCCTCCTCCTCCTCCTCCTCCTCCTCCTCCTTCGTAGTTCTGGATTCTAATAATTTCATGGTCATGTTTATCATCTTAATGAACTTATGAAAAAGAAAATAGGTGTCCTGGTACATACTTCACAATTTGTTGATGATTTTCTATTTATTAGAGATGTACCACAATTTGCTCCCAATTTGGCTCATATGCTACTAGAGCTCTTGAGTTCAAAAGGAGCCCGATGGTGTCCACAGTTGATATAATTTATTCTTTTTGTATTTCTTCTCTTGATTTTCATGCTATGATATTTTTTTATGCCCTGTGTAGGTGGGACTGCAGTGTCCAGTATGGTAGCTTAGTTGAGGAGGTAGATGGGCATACTGCAATACTCTATCACAGACTACAGCTGGACTGGTTCCCAATGTAATTGTTTTTCCTAGTTAAACAACTTACATGTTTATGCTTGCTTGGTTCCCAAGTTGTAGGTCTTTGTGTCTGTGTCTAATCTCTATGAAATTTTTGCAAGGCTTCCAAAATTTCAATGTTTTAGAAACACTTTCCAACTAGCTTTAGAAAATGTTTTAGAGCAAGTAGGAGACAACCGAGATGCCACCGGATCAAAAAAATTTAATTGCAGTTCTCTTACGTCATGTATCTTTGTAATGGTCAAGCTACTAGTATTATTCATTTGAAAATGTTTTTGATGTTTGCTTCTTTGTGTCTCTATGAAATAGATGTAAATGTTTTACAATTTCAATGCTTCCAAAAAAAATTCTTGTTTTTTAAATATTGGTTATTGAACTATCAAGAAGGTCCAATATCCTTTCTTCTTTATTAGTTTTTTGAAAGATAAAATAACATGGGTACCAATGGATTCTATTGCAGGTGTGTGTGGCCACGTGATCTTTGTTTCGTGCGTTATTGGCGTCGAAACGATGGTGGAAGTTATGGTAAATTTGTCCAATGACCCTTTTTGTTCACCTTAATCCCCCACAGTTTCACCCCTAATTTAAAATGGCCCCTGTTTTTGTTTTTGCTATTATGCAGTTGTATTATTTCGTTCTAGGGAGCATCAGAATTGTGATCCACAGCCTAGATTTGTGCGCGTCCATGTTGAGAGTAACTTCCAAATTGTTTTCAGTTTGCCTTGCGCTGAATTGGGGAAACAACTTTATTTTCTTTTCTTTTCTTCTCCTTTTGTATTTCTCCTATTTCTGCATGATATTCATGTAACTTGTAAGCAATCTCACTATTGGTATGTGTCTTGATGGTCCCAGGTGGAGGGTTCAATATTTCCCCACTGAAACCTCAGAATGGGAGGCCTAGAACACAGGTACAGCACCTCATGCAAATTGATCTGAAAGGTTGGGGTGTTGGTTACATTTCATCATTTCAGCAACATTGCCTCCTTCAGATGTTGAATAATGTTGCTGGTGAGTTTTATATTTAGTTATTAGTTGTTGAAGTTTGAAGTGCCATTCAGTTTGTATTGTTGTGATGGTCTGCATTGCATCTTTGGAGATGCATCAAAGATTTATATTAGAATGGTTGTTGTGACTTGTGAGAGCATTAGTTTGCTTTTGTTTTGTAAAATTTATCATTGAACAAATGGATAATTGAGTTTTTATATTGACGAAATGGTTTGACTTGCATAATTCTTGGGATATTATGGCCTTGGATTTCCAAATTTGAGAGAATCTCTTGACCAGGTAACTGCATATGAATGATAATACTTGTTTAATTATTACATATCTTTTGTTACTAAAGTTTAGATTTATGGTTTTTGTTAACGTGTTGGAAGCTAATATTCAGAAACAAAACAATTCTAAATCTAGGTCCCAATATATTAAAGTTTGCGTAGTATACTGGGAAATTGATGTGTCCTTGTTATCTATCATTTTTATCTTTTCGTTTAGATTTTTTTTCTTCTGTGTTTGCCACATTGATTTTCTTCTGATATCTTTCTTTGAAGTTATTTTATTTTATTTATTTCTTCAATTTCAGATTTGCTGTCTAAATTGACACTTTCAAAATGAATTCTGTTTTCTACTTTACTAAGTCCTCTTTTTTTTTGGTTGTTTCTTTTTCATTACAGGACTTAGTGAATATTTTTCTCAAACAGATGAAAGGAGTGCTCATCCGAGAATCCCAGTTATGGTTAATATGGCTTCAACCCCTATGTCTTCAAAGAAGAGTCAAAAGCTCCACAACCGTAGTACTTCTCTAGAACAAATAAATGCTGCAAATAAAAATGGCATGATGATGGATGAATACTCTGATGAGGATGATGAATTCCAAATACTTGACCCAGAGGTTTGCACTATACTTGTGCTACCATGTTTTTTGTTGACTCGTTTCTGAATTCTGTTGTTTGCTAATTTTCAGGCATGCTCAATGTGCCTTGAGAGTGATGTCAAAAAAACTGGTAGATGACAAACAATTTTTGTTTTTCTAAGCTGTCTTCAAAACCTCGATTTCGGATTCAAGTGGAACTTCTATTGACAATTTTTTTCTTGCATTAAAGCTTTAGAAGAAGAATGCACTAGTCAAATTGATTTGTCCTGTTTCTCGGGTAACCTACAACGTGATGACTGGGATAATGGTCGTGACTGTTGGAGAATATCTGATGGGAACAACTTTAGAGTTTGTGGCAATAATTTTTATCGTGATAAATCAAAGGTCTGGTAATGTTTCCCTAGTTTTCTTCATTCATGTGCAATCTTTTTGCCCTATCAAGCTTGGTCTAATTTAGTGTTGCAAACTTTTAATATGTATTTGAAGATTTCTGCAGGCAAGCATCTAATGGAGCTTGTTGCTGTTGATTGGTTCAAGGACACAAAACGAATGGATCATGTTGCTAGGCGCCGTGGTTGTGCTGCACAAGTAAGTATAGAAGGCTATACTTTTGTCTTCATTTGGTATTTTCAGGTCTTTCTTTCATTTTCTATTTCTTTCATCTTTTCTGGCATTATACTCCTGTCCTCCCTGCTTCACTTTAATGCATACCCTCTCTTTTTTGACCTTGTAAATCAAATTATATGTAGTACAATATTTACAAATGGGTCTTGCTAACGTGTGCCTTTAGAGAACATGTTAAGAGGGCTTTAAAAGATTGTACATTCTTTATAACACGCACTTGTTAGCATATATTATATTATCATATTACTTTCTGAGTGTGTGTAATTATTCTATGCCTCAGGGCTCTCTTGTAATTTGTCTAAATCTTCATTAATATAAATAGGGGATGATCCTAATCAAACCCTAAGCTGGTTAATCTCTACAAGCTTCATGGTATCAGAGCAGAACCTCTAGGGTTTCGGCTCACCCTTGTTGGTCGACCTTTGCACTAACGACACTCTAGGTTCGAAACTTACCTGGGTTGGTCATCTGTTGCGTCGATCTCCACTTCGTCAATCTCTGCTTCGTCACTTCGTCACTCAGTCGATCTCCTCTGCTCATCTTCAGTCGACCGATCTCCTCTGTCGTCTTCATCACTCAGTCGCCTTCGTCACTTCGTCTCTTAGTCGATCATCACTCAGTCGCCTTCCTCTGTCGCCTTCGTCTCTCAGTCGATCTCCTCTGTCGATCGATCGATCTCCTCTGTTGATCCTCACTTCGTCGATCTTCTCAGCGTGTCGATCTCCTCATCAGTTCGTTGATCTCCTTCTCTGGTATACTCTCATCTCTGTTTGGTATAACCTATGTCGTGTATAAACATACCCGTACCAATACCTATATAAATAAATAAATAAATACAAAAAAAAAAAGGAAAAAAAAAAGAAAAAAAAAAAAGAAGAAAAAAAAAAAGGAAAAAGGAAAAAAAAAAAACAACTTTATGGTTTCTTAATTTTGTTATGCCTTTATAGTGGTCATTGTGCCTGTTCTTTCACCACCACCTTCTGGGTTTGTGATTGCCACTAGTTTTGTTGCGGGTTCGGTAGTATAGTATCCATGGCAGATTCCACCAGTGTGTCCCTTACTTCTCAAACACCGAGGAGTGAGAGTCCCATTATACCTACTACCATGACTGAGAACCCCAACCCTAGTCTGAAAATCACCACCTCTCTATTTAATGGTCAGAACTACCTAGCATGGTCTCAAAGTTTGACTATATTTTTGAAGAGCAGAGGGAAGATGGAGTATGTTGATGGCAGGATACAGGCACCTAGTATCACTGACTCAGGTTATGACCAATGGGAGATTACCAACTCTTTGATTATGGGTTGGCTTATTCATTCGATGGTTCCTGAAATTGGTGAGGGCTACTTGTCTATGGAGACTGCCCAGGATGTTTGGGATGCTGTGGCTGCCACCTATTCCCGCAAAGGGAATTTCTCACAAGCATTTGAGTTGCGCCGCTCTATTGAGAGCTCACTTCAGGGGGAGCAAACTGTTCTTCAGTATTTCACTTTCCTCACCAACGGCTGGAAACGCCTTGACTACCTGCAAGACTATAAGCCTATTTGCCCTGCTGATTCTGTCGGGTACAATAAGTTCATCGCACAGGAACGGGTCTTTAAATTTCTGGCAGGCCTAAATGTGGAGTATGATCCAGTTAGGGGTCGAGTTCTGGGTATGGACACTCTTCCTTCACTTCAAGAGGCATTTGCCTATGTACAGAATGAAGAGAGTCGCCGGTTTGCTATGATGTCCCTTGTCTCTACTGACCGCTCAGCATTACTGTCTACTCCTCGAGATGGCCTCAGCATGACTCCCATCCCTCCGTCTGCTGCTAAGGAGCCTGTATTTTGTGATTATTGTAAGAAGCCGCGGCAAACTCGTGAGACGTGTTGGAAGCTTCATGGGACTTCATCCAGGGGTCGAGGTGATCAGTCTGGTTCTAGAGGAGGTCGGTCAGGCCAGTCTAGAGGACGTGGTTCCTATTCCCGGGCTCATCAGTCTAGTGCCATTGATACACTTGATTCTAATTCTACTTCTGTTGTCCAAGCTTCTGATGCTGAGCTTGAGGATGCTCTGCGCCAATTGTTGGACCGTTGGCCTTCTACTGGTCTCAGTACAGCTTCCTCGTCCTTTGCCCGCTCAGGTAACTTAGCCTCTTTTCCTTGTGTTTTCCTGTGTCACAAGTTTTTGCCTTGGATTATTGATTCTGGTGCCTCAGATCATATGTCTGGCTCCTCTGATCTTTTCTCTGCCTATAAGCCCTCTTCAGGTCAGGACAAAGTTAGGATTGCAGATGGTACTGTTTCTTCCATTTCTGGAAAAGGTTTAGTCCAAGTCACTCCTACCATACCTTTATCTTCTGTTCTCCATGTTCCCAATTTTTCTGTTAATCTATTATCCTTGAGTCGTCTTACCCAGGATTTGAATTGTAGTGTGACGTTTTTTCCTGATCATTGTCTTTTTGAGGACCTTGTCACGAGGAGGACGATTGGCAGTGGTAGTGCAAAAAATGGTCTCTATTTCTTGGATCAACCGGACAAGCTTGCTTATTCTTCCACCACATCTTCTACTACCCCCGCTGATTTATGGCTGTGGCATCAGCGTCTTGGGCATCCTTCCTTTTATTTACTTAAGCATTTATTTCCATCTGGTTTCGCAAATCATCATGTGTCTGACTTTCTTTGTGAGTCTTGTCAACTTGGAAAACAACACAGAGCTTCTTTTGCTTCCAGTTTTAATGAAAGTTTAGTTCCTTTTTCATTAATACATTTTGATGTTTGGGGTCCCTCTCGTGTTATGTCTGTGAAAGGTCATCGATGGTTTGTTACATTTATTGATGATTTTTCTCGTACTATTTGGGTGTATCTCATGAAAGATAAGAGTGAGGTTTTCTCTGTGTTTCGCAATTTTCATAAGATGGTTTGTACTCAGTTTGGGGCCACTGTCAAACTATTTCGTTCTGATAATGGCGGGGAATACATAGATTTTGGGTTAGGACATATTTTTCTACTCATGGCATTATCCATTAGACATCTTGCACCAATATCCCTCAACAAAATGGGGTGGCGGAACGCAAGAATCGGCATCTTCTTGACATGGCTCGGTGCATGTGTTTTTCTATGAGTGTGCCTCGGCCCTATTGGGGCGACGCTGTTCTCACCGCTGCCCATCTTATTAATTGTCTCCCTACCCAGGTCTTGCAAAAACAAGCTCCTCTTCACGTTCTCCTAGGTTCTTAGTCCTTGTTTTCTATTCCTCCCAAAATATTTGGTTGTGTCTGTTTTGTTCATAATCACTCTCCTTCTCGTGGTAAGTTGGACCCTCGCTCCCTCAAGTGTGTTTTCCTTGGTTACTCTCCTACTCAAAAGGGGTATAAATGTTACCACCCTTCTTCTCGTAAGTGGTTTGTGTCCATGGATGTTACTTTCTTTGAGTCTTAGTCCTATTTCTTGTCCTCTCCGGTGTCACCGTCCTCATTTCTGGGGGAGCCTTGGTTTGAAGTGAGTCCTGTGCTTCCTATGGTGGAACCAGTTGCCCTTGCACCACCCTCTTTTACTGGGACTATAGAACCCAATGTCACCAAGGATAGGATGAGCATGTTTATGTCCGGGACATAGACAGACAACAAGTTAACTGGATACAAGGGACCACTTCTGCTCCTCCACTGCCATCTCCTGCTTCTGATGAGAGTCTGGGTAACTTTGAATCTCTTGAGTCCATTGATCTTGATGTTCCTATTGCCAAGAGGAAGGGTGTGAGATCTTGTACTCAACATCCTATCTTACATTTTGTGTCCTACTCTCATTTGTCATCCTCATATAGAGCGTTTGTGTCTAATATTTCCTCTGTTAGCATTCTTAACCATTTTCAGGATGCTCTTGCTACCTCTGAGTGGAAACTAGCCATGATTGAGGAAATGAAAGCACTTAAGAAGAATGGCACTTGGGAATTGACTGAGTTACCTACGGGCAAACGACCTGTGGGATGTAAATGGGTATATACTGTGAAACACAAAGTAGATGGGTCTATTGAGCGTTACAGGGCAAGACTTGTGGCAAAAGGGTTTATTTAGACCTATGGCATTGATTATCAGGAGACCTTCGCACCCGTGGCTAAGATGAATTCAGTCAGAGTACTTCTCTCTCTAGTAGCTAATCTAGATTGGCCGCTTTATCAGTTTGATGTCAAGAATGCCTTTCTCCATGGTGACCTCGAAGAAGAGGTATATATGGACATTCCTCCTGGTTTTGAGGATCATCAAACAGAAGGCAAAGCATGCAAACTTCGGAAGTCATTATATGGTCTCAAACAGTCTCCAAGGGCTTGGTTTGAGAGATTCACTTAGGCTATGCTTAAATATGGCTTCAAACAGAGTCAGGCAGATCACACCTTGTTTGTGAAACATTCCTCACGTGGTAAGACTACAACACTTATTGTTTATGTAGATGACATAGTTCTTACGGGCAATGATAGTGGGGCAATACCTCTGTTGAAGAAATATTTAGCTAGTGAGTTTGAAATCAAAGACTTGGGAAGCTTGAAGTATTTTCTGGGAATTGAAGTTGCTCGCTCCAACGATGGGATATTTATCTCACAGAGAAAATATGTGCTTGACCTGTTGAAGGAAACTGGGATGCTTGGCTGCAAGGCATATGCCACTCCACTGGAACCCAATCAGAAATTGGGGGATGATGAACGAGGAGAAGCTGTTGATAGGGGGAGCTATCAGTGATTAGTGGGTAAGCTCATTTACCTATCTCACTCCCGTTCTGATATTGCTGTTGCTGTCAGTGTGGTTAGTCAGTTTATGCATGCTCCTCATCAGATTCACTTTGAGGCTGTCATGAGAATCTTGAGGTATTTGAAGTCTGCTCCTGGTAAGGGTCTTTATTTTTCAAAGTATGATCATCTTCGTGTGGAAGCCTATACAGATGCTGACTGGGCTGGATCAATAACTGATAGGAGATCGACTTCAGGGTATTACACCTTTGTTAGAGGCAACCTAGTTACTTGGCGGAGTAAGAAACAAAATGTGGTTGCCAGGTCAAGTGCAGAAGCTGAGTTTAGAGCTATGGCACAAGGGGTGTGTGAGCTTTTATGGATCAAGTTATTGTTGAGTGATCTAGGTATTGATCAGACGGATTCCATGCGGTTATACTGTGATAATAAGGCTGCTATCAATATCGCTCACAATCCGGTTTAACATAACAGGACAAAACATATTGAGATTGATCGCCACTTCATTAAGGAGAAACTTACTAGTGGTACCATTTGTACTCCTTTTGTCCAGTCTGGTGAACAACTTGCTGACATTCTCACCAAGGGGGTTGGGAATAAGCCATTTCATGACATATTAGGCAAGCTGGGCATGCGAGATATCTTTGCACCAGCTTGAGGGGGAGTGTTAGCATATATTATATTATCATATTACTTTCTGAGTGTGTGCAATTATTCTATGCCTCAGGGCTGTCTTGTAATTTGTCTAAATCTTCATTAATATAAATAGGGGATGATCCTAATCAAACCCTAAGCTGGTTACTCTCTACAAGCTTCAGCACTTTCATACAGAATGTACAATTTTTTTAAACATTTTAACATGTGCTCTAAGAGCACATATTAACAAAAATCCTTAATAAATTCACTTCATCATACAGCCAACATGAAAAAGAGTATACTTGGAAATGGCCTTAAATTTGTTTACACAATCCATTTGGTTTGGTTTGGTTTATTTGTTGAATATTATAAGGTTGTTATTGATTGTTTTATAATGCTGTACCATGCTAATAAACCTTTGTGAATTTCTGCATAGGTTGCCTCAGAAAAAGGATTTTTCTCCATAGTGGTAAATCTGCAAGTAAGTCCTTTTATATAGCTGATTTGAATGTTTAGTTGATGCATATGGAAGCTGGAAGGGAAATAAAATTGTATTTTTACAGGTACCTGGCTCGACCCACTACAGTATGATTTTCTACTTTGTGATGAAGGAATTAGTACCTGGATCTCTCTTACAAAGGTTTGTTGATGGTGATGATGAGTTCCGTAATAGTAGACTGAAGATTATTCCATCAGTTCCCAATGTATGCCGGTCTTTCTAATTTTTGGGCATTGCTAAGATTCATATGTTAAGTGTAGATAGCGGTTTTTATTTCCAAATCTTACCTGCGTGGTTCAGTAATCATATTCCATAATATTTTACAAAGGCTTTTCCAAACTATTTCATAATGTAGATACTTTTTTTTATATAGGCTCCGTTTGTTTCGTTGTAAAATATTGTGCTTGTAAAACCTTTTACATGAAAAAATCCTACATTCTTCTTATTTTCTGTGTTTGACACGTAAAATATTTTTTCCAAAAATATTAGACTTGTCGCTGAGATTTTTCTTTTGCCTACGGAGTGACACTGAACACACACATTGAACCACCCCAATGATCACGAAACCCCAAGTTCCACAACACCATTATCATTCCATTGAAAAAGAACACCATTACCAACATGAACACTCAACCAACAATGTGCACCGATTCGTAAATTGACTTGTCAAAATTAGACCAGTTAGTTATTTTCCTTGATTTAGTGGAAATTGTTTTTACATGTAAAATGTTTTCCTCAAGTTATGTGCAACCAAACACCAACAGAACGATAATGTCAATTGTCAAACCATTTTAGGATGTGGTTTGCTGAGAATCTAAACATTTTGCAACATTTCATGTCTAAGAAAGAATGCATTGCTAATTGTATCATATTCATTTCTCTTTTGTCTTTTTCTCCCATTTCCTAGAACGAGTTGTTCAAGTGTAGAATTTTACGTTTTCACCTACCAAAAATAATTGTATTCCAAACTTCATTTAGACAAATAGTTTACTTTTTTTGATGATGTTCTAATTATAGGGAAAGTATAAATAATTTTGTTGTCTGAAGCTGGGCCTTGGGACTCCAGAACCTGCCAAACTTGATATTGGGCTGCACTCTTGGGTCGTAGACATTGCGTAGAGCAATCCAACCTTTTCCATCACTAAAGTGCATTGGATGTAATTTAGACTGGACAGTTTGCATTTATGCTGGCCGAAACTTGATGTGCAGCCTTGGAATCACTATCAGATGGGCTTCCTGTCCTTAGAGGTCTAAACATAGTGCACACTGCACATAAAATAAGACACAATTGTCTGATCAACTAGTGGACATATGTAGAAATAAATACATTTACAGTTTTAATATCCATCTTCAGTGACAACAATTTTGACAGTTCTTAAAGGCTTGAGATTGTTTATTGTTCTCATCGTTTGGGTGTTTGTTAGTCTCTTGGTTGTTTTCCTTCCCTTTGACTTGTACATGTGGTAACTTCCATACTGCTTGGGAATGGCTTATCTTAAATTGAATTAAGTCCCCACGCTCCTGAAATGGGGGCTCTTTATCTTGTGGATTCATTTTTGAGTGAGTATGTAGGGTTCATGGATTGTGTGCCAGAGCGTTGGAAGCACCCCTTGTTTGTTAGCAAAAGCAGTCGATTGCAACTATATCCGTGGTCCCAAGTACTTGGAAGTAATAATTATTCTTCCTTCTTTACACTGGAAGTTACCAATACTATAGTAATTACTTGTGAAAGGGAAAAAAAGAAAAAAAAAGAAAAGAAAAAAAGAAGTTGCCTATAGTAATGGTTGACTGATCTCAAGTACTCTTTTGGCAAAATAGAACATGCTTGAAGAACCAACTACTACTCTTAACATTGCTCGCTCTTTCTTTCTTTTTCCCCTGCTAGATTGACGTTGACATTGGTTCTTCTACTGTGGCTAACGGAGTTTTGGGGCTCGTAATTGGTGTGATTACAACATTGGTAGTTGACATGGCTTTCCTTTTACAGGTATGTATTTTTAATCAATGAGAATTACAGAAAAAAAGGAAGCACAGTGATGGACTCTCATTTCCCTATTCTGATTTTGTAGATTGTCCTAGAAATTAACTTTGTAATCCTTTTGAGACTCTTCTAATTGATTCATTTAACCCCAAAAAAAAGAAGAAAAAAAATGCATATGGGTGGACCATTTGGTATTGTTTTTGCTTTCAAAATTTGAAAACTAGAAACAAAAATACATTTGAGAACTGTTGTCTTCAAAAAGTGGCAAGAGTCTTCAAAATTTTAGAATTTAAGAATAATGTGCTTTACATGTTTCCCCTCCTCCCTCCCTCCACCTTCCACCAACCCTCGTCTCTGGCCACCAAACATTTATTTTTTATTTTTTGGATTTTAAATGTTTTGAAAACATAAGCATACCAGACACTTTTTTTGTTGTTACCTACAAACAGAAAATAAGAAACTGACAATGTTACCAACCAACAAGCTTTTCAGGAATGTAGAAAACAAGGGTGGTACACTTGGGTTTCCTAAGCCTTACTTTATTGTTGCAATACCATTTAATTTAACACAATATATTTACATTGGAATCAATAGTTTTCATTTAACTTTTAATTTTACAAAATTTGTTTACATTGGGAACAGCTGATGGGAGTGGTGTGCAAATTATTGTTGTTCACAGGCAAACACAGCAAACGAGTTGCCAGAGCAACTGATAGGTGCTGTTCGTGTTTCTCACATAGAGTTGTCGTCTGCTATTGTCCCTAAGCTTGACCTAGATCCTTCAGACTGACCCATTCCCGCCCTTTGCTAAAATTCATAGAGAAATTATTAGTCGACTAATGCATTTGTTTAAGTTCCCAATTTTTATCCATTCCATTTCTTTTTCATTTCTTTTTCATTGCCAATCTTTCAGAATAGAAATTTTGCATGGTAAGTAGTAGTAGAGGGCAGGTTGTTGGTTCTTTTATATCATTTTCTTTTTAATTTTTGTCTTTCTTTTGTAGTCTATAGTTTCTGAATAACACAAGATGATATATAATACATATATATTATTCTCTCTCTCTCTCTCTCTCTCTCTCTCTCTCTCTCATTCATATTCAGGTAAAATTCTTGTTTGTGTTGGAGAGTGTTGGTAATGCACACATTACAAGCTTTTGTATGAAGTTATGTCTTGTTTAGATCATGAAGTTGTGGAGAAAGGAAAAAATAAAAAAAGTTGACAAATAAGTGTTTGATAACATGATTTAACATTTAAAACTGAATGTATTAAGTAATAATCAATTAAGTTTGTTTAGTAATCACAATTGATATCACTTAAAAATTTAAGTCTCTTAAAATGTAAGTTAAAGTTTAAATTTTTTTTAAATCATATAAAGCTTATTTAATGTTGACTGAATTTATAAATATAAATATCAGTATACACTATTATAAATTCACTACCATCATGCCATTGCTGCCGCCACCACCATGCTGCTGCCACCACCACGATGATTACTACTGCTATGGCTACTACTATCATTACTATCACCACCATGCTATCACCACCACTACCACCATTGCTATCACCACCATTGCTATCACCACCACCACTACCATCATCATCATATCATCATCACTACTACTACTACCATCACAATATAAAAATTAAATATATAATTTGAAAATAATAAATTTTAAATTTAATCTTATATAAGACAATTTATTTTTAATTTAGTATTTAAATTTTGAGGCATTTACACACAAGTCTTAATTTATGAACTTATATTTCATTAAGTCCTAACTAAGATTTTTTTAGACCTTCAAGTCTCATTAAATTTTTTATAGTCAAAATTGCCCTTTAAACAATGATTGTTCATCATTTATGATTATCTATAAAGAAATATGATGATTTGACATTTATTTTGATTTTCAAAACTTTAAAATATTAACTTTCAAATTGAAAAAATTAAAAAAAAAAATATGTGCAAAAAAACATACTAATATTTTTTTAAAAAATTGAAAAAATTAATTTTTTTTTGGTACAAAATTGAAAATTTTGTGTCTATAAAAGAGCATAATGATCGAGCATTGATGTGCAAAACTAAAAATAAAAAAAATTAAAAAAAAACTTTAAAGGTGAAAAAACTGATAATAACTAGAAAAAACTGATAATCTTATCGGTTTTATTGGATAGTTAAATCAAACTAATAAGTAAAAGGACAAAAACGCTTAATCTCATACTCTGTTTTTTTTTTTTTTTTTCCATCAGTTAGTGAAACAATTATCTGGAACATTACTATGCAAAATTGATAATGTTCTTAGTTTTAAAAATCGAAAAAAAAAGGGATGATATTCTCAATTTTACTAAATAGGACTTATTGGTTCAAAAAATCTTAGATAAGATCTGAGCTACCATAATATTTATTAATAGGACTTTTAAGTAATTAACTCTTAAATTTTTATCAAACAACTTTTTAACTTAATAAATTAAATACTTAATTTTCAATTTTTAATTTTATCAAACAGCACCTAAAAGTGATGTTTAAAATTGTTTCATTCATTTTTTTTTTCCTTGATAAATCCTAATATAAGAACAATGTTATGTTTGGTTATGGGGTTGGTAAATTATTAAAACGGAGTTAGGTGTTTGTTTATATTTTGAAGTGGTATTGCCTATTGTGATGTATTTGATTATGAGATTAAAATATTATTTAATTATGTTAAAAAGTATAATATTAATTAGGACTTTTCTTAAGTGTGCCTTACATATGGTATGTAAGGCACTTACACCCTTCTATGTTACCTTTACACCTTTTTGGGTATTGAGTTATACCCAAATATTTGAAAACTAACACATAAATGAATAAAAGAATATATTATATGACTAAAAGTGTAATTTTGTCAGAAAATGTGTAAATAATTTCACAAAATGTGTAAATTTTCACAGAAGCCGTAAATTTTAACAAAAGGCATAAGTAATTTCATAAAAAAGCGTAAGGGATTTTTGAAAGTTTACACCGTTTGTGAAAACTTACTGCTTTTGTGAAAACTTATACCTTTTGTGAGAACTTACACTTTTTTGTGAAAGTTCTTACACTTTTCTAACAACTTACAACTTTTGTAAAATTGCTCACCAAAGGCGTAACTTTTGACAACTTACACATAATATTTACATCTTTTGTAAAACAAGTTATGCCTTTTGTCAAAGTTACACCATATGTGAATGACAACTTACACATAACACTTATATCTTTTGTAAAAAAAGTTATACCTTTTCTGAAAGTTACACCATATGTGAAAAATTTTATTTCAAAAAATTTTGACAACTTACACATAATACTTACGGCTTTTGTAAAACAAGTTATACTTTTCTAAAAGTTACACCAAACGTGAATGACAACTTACACATAATACTTACATTTTTTTTAAAACAAGTTATACCTTTTTTGAAAGTTACACCATATGTGAATGACCCCTTACACATAATACTTATATCTTTTGTAAAACAAGTTATACATTTTCTGAAAGTTACACCATAAATTTTAACAAAAGGTATAAATTTTACGAATTTTTTTTCTTCACAAAAGATATAAGTGACTTCAGAAAAAGGTTTAAGTTGGGCTTTCACAAAAGGTGTATGTTTCAAGAAAAGGTATAAATCTTATGACAAAAATTCTTTCACAAAAGGAGTAACTTTACCGCAGCGGTGTAAGTGTTTTCACAAAAAGGTGTAAGTTTTAGCAAAATGTATAAATTTGATGATTTTTTTTTCCACAAAATATATAAGTGACTTCAGAAAAATGTTTAAGTTTGGCTTTCAGAAAAAGTGTAAGTTTCAAGAAAAGGTATAAATCTTATGACAAAAATTCTTTCACAAAAGGAGTAACTTTGCCGCAGCGGTGTAAGTGTTTTCACAAAAAGGTGTAAGTTTTAGCAAAATGTGTAAATTTGATGAATTTTTTTTTTCACAAAATATATAAGTGACTTTAGAAAAATGTTTAAGTTGGGCTTTCACAAAAGGTGTAAATTTAAATAAAAAGTATAAATTTTATGGAAAAAGTAATTTCACAAAAGGAGTAACATTTCAAAGTGTTCATAAACAAAAGGAGTAACATTTCAAAGTGTTCATAACCACAAAAGGAGTAACACTTCAAAGTGTTCATAAACAAATTGGGACAACCACTGAACAAATCAAAGGGTTCGTGACCCCCGCTGACCACCCGAGCGTCGGTGGCCCCCGGTGCTCACTGCTGTCGCCACCTCCACGGCCACGGCCGCCTCCACGGCCACGGCCACCGCCGCCACAAATCAAAGGTTTTTTTCTCTCTGGCTATCGATCTTGGTCTCTCTCTGTCGATGTCGGCCGTCGATGTCGGTCTCTCTCGGTCTGTCTCCAGCGATCTTGGTCTGTCTGTGTCCATGTGGTCTCTTCTCTGTCGATCTCTGTCGATTCGGTCCCTCTCTGTCGATCTCGGTCTGGCTGTCTCTGTCGATTCGGTCCCTCTCTGTCGATCTTGGTCTGGCTGTCTCTGTCGATCACTGTCCATCTAGGTCTCTGTCTGTTGATCTCAGTTTATCTCTCTCTGTCTGTCCGTTGCTCTATATTTAAAACGGTTCTCTTTTACATTGACATTCTTCGTTGGATTTGGACTTGGAGTCGCTATTCCAAGCCCTCCCAAACTCGTCTTCTCTGAAACAGACTTCTACTGAGAGAAAGACCAAGCCCTCCGAAATGCCATTCTCTCTGACATTGCCATTATTTGAAGAAGACAGATATAGTTTGATTGGGTTTAGGAACTTACAGGTTTTGCGAAGTTACTTACATCTCCCGTGAAAACACTTACACTATTTGTGGAAGGTTAAACATTTGTGAAATAATTTATTTTTTAAAATTTACACCTTTTCGTTGAAATACTTAAACCTCCTGTGAGAAATATCTTTTGTGAAAAAAAAAAATTGATGAAATTTATACATTTTGCCTAAACTTATAGTTTTTCGTGAAAAAACTTACACCCTTGCTGAAAAGTTATCCTTTTGTGAAAGAATTTTTGTAATAAGATTTATACATTTTATGAAACTTACACCTTTTTTGAAAGCCAAACTTAAAACTTTTTCTGAAGTAACTTACATCTTTTGTGGGAAAAAAAATTCATAAAATTTATATCTTTTTCTAAAATTTACACCTTTTCGTGAAAGTGCTTATATCTTTTCTGAAAAGTTACTCATTTTGTGAAATGATTTTGAAATTATTGTAAGTTCAAGAGGCGTAAGTATTATGAATAAGTTGTAAAAAAATTTACATCTTTTGTAAAATAAGTTATACCTTTTCTGGAAGTTACACCATAGGTGAATGACAACTTACACATGATACTGATATCTTTTGTAAAACAAGTTATACCTTTTCTGAAAGTTACACCATATGTGAAAATTTTATTTCATAAAATTTTGTCACTTACACATAATACTTACATTATAGCGACCCCGGTCTTTTCCTTGTAATTATTGTTGTCGGACTTATGCTCCGTAGATTCCGTCGTTATCATATTGTTGTTGTTGTCCTTTAATTCTTTATTATTGAGTATGGGTTGTGTTGGGCAGGTTTGTTACAGGTTGGTTAGGTTGGAAACCAAGTGTTGCTGTCCAGATTTTTGGACCTTCGCTCGAGCGAGGAGTTGGTCGCTCGAGCGAGCTGTTATTTTTGTCCTTCGCTCGAGCCAGGGTTTGGTCGCTCGAGCGAGAGTCTACGTCTGGGCTTAGGACCTGAGAGTTGTGTTTCTTGGCTCGAGCGAGATTTTCTTCGCTCGATCGAGCGAGGTGTATGTATTCGATTTCTTCGCTCGAGCGAGCATTTCTTCGCTCGAGCGAGCATTTCTTCGCTCGAGCGAGCTTCTGGGTTGCAGACCTGAAGCATCGAGTTTTTGGCTCGAGCGAGCTTTTCTTCGCTCGAGCGTGGATTTCTTGTGTCTGGTCGCTCGAGCGACCAAGTCTTCGCTCGAGCGAGCCTGTCCAGTTTAAATACGCAGCAGCGATTTTTAAAACGTTTTTTCACATCTTTTTGATCCAAAAACCCTAGTTCCGAGTTCTCTCTTTCTCTACTCACCTTCTCTCTTAGGTTTGATCTATTTAGGGTGTGTTTCAACCCTAGTTGTTTTATTAAAAAGATATAGTGAGTCGAGAGCTTCATTTTAATCTGAGAGTTTGTGAATTTGGAGCACTTTGGAATTTGGGTCATCATCTCCGTCTTCTCCATTTGGGTTAATTTCTTCGAGGTAGGGATTTCCTACTCCATCTTATGAGTTTTGTTCTAAGTTTTGGTACTTTAATATGGTGGGGGTAATTTGGTAATTTTGGGAAAAACCCTAGTTGTTTTAATAAATTGATTTGTACAATTAATTTGAGGAAAATTGGGAATATTAGTTGAATTCATGGAATTGGGGATTTATAAGTTTAAATGGTATCGTTGGATTATTTAATCACTCTCCTATTTAAATGTTGAGATTATTCTTGTTGTTATATTTTATTTCTTGTTTAGAAATAACTGCTTTGGGCTATCGGTGGAGGATAGTCATGATTGTTGTAGACATTGCATGTGGATTAGGGCAAACTGGAACTAATCACATTGGCTAAGTCATTAATTTTGACTATGGAATTAATACAGAAAAATACATGTATTGGTTGAGCATTGCATATGCATATTGTGTGGGAGGAGATAGGGGATGTACTCCACGGTTTAGGGGAAGATAGGGGATGGACCTCTAAACCGGATTTTGTTTGGGAGGAGATAGGGGATGGACTCCATTAGCATCACTTTTATGTGTGCTTATTTATATTGAAGTGTTTTATTGATACAGCACTAAAATGTGTATCAATCTGGAAGTATGAAGTGTTTTGACATGAGCCTGAGTCTCATTTGTGTTGTTGATTTTGGAAGTAATGTGAATATGCTATATAGTTCACAGTTGTAAGTTTGGCCAGGTTCTGAGCCATATTGATAATAATGGAAATTGATAAGTGTCATAGACATTAGTGTCTTAAGACTGTATATTGATATAAATGATTAACATGGTTAACCATCTATTGAGTGCTATTGCTTTATTCAATGCTTATAATTGGTTTAGTATATTTCTACTGGGCTGTGGCTCACCCTATATGGGAACATCATTTTCAGGTTCAGGTGATAAGCTACCTCCAAGGACTTAGTTTGGAAGGACTTGGATTTGAAGACTAGTTTAGTTATTTGTTTTGTTTTGATATTACATGTAATTACAAGCCGATGGCTTAATTTGTAGTTGAGTTAGTACTCACATTTTGTGTCCAAGTGTTGGCTTGGAAAGATGTAAGCCCATAG
>JAPPVO010004521.1:0-18260 GCA_030407325.1 Camellia japonica
CTGCTTCCTCCTCAAAGACAATGTCTCTAACTGGATTTCTCCCCCCAAACTCAACATCCTCAAAAAATGTTGCAATTCCCGTCTCAAATATTGACCTATTTGTGGGATCATAAAACTTGTAACCCCGTGATCGTTCGGCATAGCCAATAAAGTAGCTGCTAACAGTTTTAGAGTCCAATTTTCTTTCATGAGGTTTATAAGGCCTCGCCTCAGCAGGACACCCCCACACATGCAAGTGTTTTAGACTAGGCTTTCGCCCAACCCAAAGCTCATAAGGTGTTTTTGCAGCTGCTTTAGTTGGCACCCGATTTAAGATATAAGTTGTTGTCTTTAGAGCCTCACCCCAGAGGGACTCTGGTAAAGTAGAATGACTGATCATACTTCTTACCATATCCTTAAGAGTCCGGTTTCGTCTCTCAGATACACCATTCATGCTAGGTGATCCTGGCATGGTGTATTGTGGGACGATTCCACATTCCTCCAGGTATTTGGCAAACGGTCCTGGACGTTGTTCACCTGATCCATCATATCTGCCATAGTATTCACCACCACGGTCAGACCTGACACTTTTAATCGTTTGTTGAGTTGTAACTCAACTTCGGCTTTAAATTTTTTGAATACGTCCAAAGACTGTGATTTCTCATGGATAGAGAAATAGATACCCATATCTGGAATAGTCGTCTATGAATGTGATAAAATACTGTTGACCATTCCAAGACGCCATAGGGAATGGCCCACAGATGTCCGTATGAATTAATTTAAGACATCTGTAGACCTATGGGCACCAAATTTCTTCATTTTGGTCTGTTTTCCCTTGATACACTCAACAAGACATCAATTCTGAAAAATCAAGAGAGTCCAAAATTCCATCAGACACAAGACGCTCAACTCTAGATTTAGAGATGTGACCTAGGCGTTTGTGCCATAATGAGGCTGAATTTTCCTTAGTTAATTTACGCTTTGTACCTCGTGATTCCACGTGCAAGGTTTCATTATAAGATGCAATAGTTTCTAGCAAATATAGATTATCAAACACATTAAGTAAACCAGTACCAACAACATTTGAATTAATAGACATACTAAACTTCATATTTCCAAAAGAACAACAATATCCCAATTTGTCCAATACAGAAACAGAAATTAAATTCCGTCTAAAGGACGGTACAACAAAAGTGTCTAATAAATCCAAATAATAACCAGTTTTCAGCAATAATCTAAAGTGCCCTATTGCCTGCACTTCTATTGACTTGCCATCACCCACAAAGATGTATCTTTCAGCGTCAGTTGGCTTTCGGTAGTTCAGGCAACCCTGCATAGAAACACATATGTGAGTAGTAGCACCAGAATCTACCCACCAAGTGTTTCTTGGTACTTGAAGCTAAATTTATTTCAGAACAGACCAAAACATAAAATGTACCTTTCTTTACACGCCAGGCGACGTATTTGGTCACAATCCTTCTTTCTCGTGTCCGGGCTTGCCACAAAAGAAACAACCATCCTGCACTTTCTGTTTCTTTGGTTCCGGACCCTTAGGAGCAGCAACTTCCTTTCCCTTATATTTCTTTTGCCCGTATGCTTGGAGGTGCTGGCCAGATGAGCACTTTCAGTCCTGTCTTGCTTCAATCTCTCTTCCTCTTGCACACAAAATGAAATGAGCTCATTGAGAGTCCATTTCTCCTTCTGGCAGTTATAACTGACCTTAAATTGGTTAAATTGTGCAGGAAGAGAGATGAGAACTAAATGCACGAGCAAATCATCAGATAGGTCGAGCTTTAGTGCCTTAAGTTTTGAAGCAAGATGAGACATTTCCATGATGTACTCGCAAACATTACCCTTGCCTTTATACTTCATTGAAATCAAGCTTGCTAAAAGCGTGCTTGTTTCAGCCTTATCATTTTTAGCAAAACGCTTTTGAATTTCTGAAAGAAATTCACCGGCAACGGTAACATCCTCTGTTATTCACCCCGAAAGACTTCTGGAATCCCACGCTTCATGATCATAAGACTTAGCCTGTTAGAACGATCCCACTTTTCAAAGTACACAATTTCCTCAGGAGTACTTTGTTCAGTGAGATCATTCGGTTTTGGCATTCTTAATGCCAAGTCTATGTCCATGCAGCCGAGAACAATCAATATGTTCTCTTTCCAGTCCTTAAAGTTTGTTCCATTTAACATTGGAACATTGTTCATGTTGGCAGAGATTGAAGTAGTCGACATTAAAGCTGAATAAAATAAAACGAATAAACAATTATGCTCACATTAAGTAACCAAACAGATAATCTCTAAATAAATTAATTTAATGACAACATCTCAAGATACCTAGCACAACATTAATACCAAGCCTTTGGGTAGTGATATTAACTGTAAGTGGTATTCTTGTTGTAATGATCAAACATTGACAATAAGTTATGTCAAATAACAAATCTATCTTTTGATGGATTTATTATTCACATTAGGTTTCCTTGACAATTGGCACATGTTTATCACCACAATATGTGTGTGTAATTCTGCCAAGTATGAATCATGTCTTTGGACCGATAAATACCCGCATGAGATACACATACATGAACATCAAAACATTCCATATAAAACAATCTAGACAAGAGAGATCACTTTTGTGACATCTTGTTTGAATTGACTTATATTTAGAACATTAGAAAATTAAATTTCCGTAGACGTTGTATGAAATTACATTAAATTTAAAGATTTCTAAATTTGTTACCCCGTATATGTTATATAAACTGCAGCAATCCCAATTATATACATATATATATATATATATTTATATATATATATATATATATATAATTGACGGTTCCAAAAATATTTTTTTTTTTTTAAACCACAAATCACATGTATCAAGTGAAAAGAAAACTCCAAATCAATTCGTTATAAGAAAATTAGAACATAATGGTATTCTGATTCACAAATGACATGCAAGAATTAATTACAAAATGCCAACCAACACATGCATGAATAGATTAAGAGACATGCAAGAATTGATTATTAAATTCCAAAAAACCAAGCCACATCTTTATTGTGGAAAAGAACACAAAATGCTCTGTTGCAAACATCCAGGAAAAACAATACAGAAACCACGGTTTTGTCTTTGTTTCATACATTCAAGAACAAACAGTGCAGAAACCAAACCCGTTATACCAAAAACCACACATGCACCCAAGAACTAAGCAAACCGCATGAAAAATAAATATATATACATGATATAAATATATTAACACATGCATTATATCCATTTGAGGCCCTGTTTTCAAACATACATATATATATATATATATATTTAAACACATGATGTCATCCATTTGAAAAATGAACTACCCATCCGAATTATGTTCCATTTCCAGAAAACAAAACAGAATTTGCAGCAGAGGAAAAACCAAAAAAAAAAAAAAACAATCTGATTCCAGGAAACTAAATAGGATGAATAAAAGCATATCAATTCTGATAATACACATGATATAACTGCTCTGATACCACTTGTGAACATGAAACTTCATGTTTCGGATCATTTACCATGTATATCATCAAGAAATCAAGACAAAAACTTACCCGAATCCATCGATGAACGGTTAAACGAAAGCGTCTGATTGTCAATAAAACCTTTGATATTGACTTTGTTAATGCCTTCTAATCCTTTCCCTTTTGGTGTCTTATGTTTCTCCTTGAGAGGATTTTGAAGAAGAATGGCAGTTTTTCACCATTGGAAGGAATAGGGACCATAACAAAACTTAAGGCTGAAATTGGTTTTTAAACCATGAAACGGTGTGGCAGTTTGTTTTCAAAAAGAAAACCAACTTTAACCAATTTGTTTTAATTTCTATTTCTGCCCCTCATAGAAATAGACATTACTCAACTAGTATGTACACATTAAGTCCATGACACATATACCCTTAAGCCTATTAACTAAATTGAATCACTTAAATTGTAGGCTTCTTATAAATGATAACACCACATTTAAATATGTGGTCCCATTGAGATATTATCTAACATATTATGATATCAAAACCTTTCTTCCTTTTTCTTATAAAACATGAAATTAAAATTATAAAACTGGTAGAAAAATATTTGCATGTATGCAATTAAAAACAAGGCTAACTAATTTTGCTTGTTCCAAAATCAAATCATAAATGTTCCAATTTAAATTGAATAAAATAAAATTCTTAAATTACATTGCATGCATAGATGAATAATCAAAATCAAACCAATTCTTAATTTTCATAATAAAATCAAAACATTGCTTAATTGCAAAATCAACACCCATATCCTCATGAAGTCATGGTTTCTAAAACTTTTCTTCAAAATCAAATGTGTAATAAAATTGCATGGCTCAATTCCTAAAAATTCATGGTGCATGTAAATATAAACTCATTGTTCATAAACTCATAATTTTCCAAAACTTAATTCGTATTTCATCAAAACATGAAATCAATTATTAGAAATACATGATGCATGTATAATTAGAGTATTAAAACTTGTAGAATTTATTCATGCATGTAGAAATTAGACTCAATGCAAGATATTCCAAAATCAAACCCAAAATAATTGATTTCTAAATTTATTCTATAACCATAAACCTAACTTAATTTCTTACTCAAAATCCAATTTCTTACAAAACCCATGAGATTGGTTCCACAATTTTCATAATTTCAACTTTTAACTAAATTATCTACAAGAATCAAAAAAAAAAAAATAATTACCTAAAGTTGTTGAATTCCTGAGCCTTCATAATTTTTCACTCCCTTGCTTCCTCTCTTTTTCCTTTAGTCCTTCTCTTGAGCTAGCTTCAAAATTTTCTAGCCACATGGGTTCTTCTTGTTCACAAAGAATTGAGCTCACTCACTCCCTCTATCTCTCTCGGTTCTCTCTCCTCTAGAGTTCTCTCAGCATATATCAAATAAATGCTAACCCAAGCCCTCTTGAACTCATTAGATATGCACACACATGCACCTGTTGGCAATAGAACACGTATACACACTTGCACTTTCTAGACAATTCTATAATTAAATCATAAATAGAATTAAATTAATACATAATTACTCATTAGCTTAATTAAACACAACTTAGTCTTGATTAATCATAATTAGCACATAACTTAATTAATCATAACTAATTACAAATTTTAAATAATTTAATTAGTTTAATTTGACTTCCATTAGAGCCAAATTAATTATATTTAAATTTATCAATCTAAATCAGATTTTTAATTAAACTCCCAAAAGGTTGCAAATCAAGGCCTTTAATTTCAGATCAAACTCAAAATCTCCGTCAATAAATTACATATTCAAATTGAACACCTCATTAATACATTTAATTCATAATAATTATAATTCTCAATCCTCATTACCATCTCATAACTTAATTAATCCCAACTAGGACCCAATTAATCAAATCTCAATTTTACTAAACTGAATCAAATATTTAATTAAACTCTCATATGGTCTAATACTCAAAATTGAACTGATTCAACTTATCAATTTCACTTTCTTAAGTCATTTAGGCTTTCAATTTCTAATCCCAAAACAAATCCTTAATCAAATCATAAACAAATCAGATTCTATAATTCTCTTAAATCTCAAATTAATTCAAAATAATGAACAATTAAAAACTCATCTCCTTAATTAATCGAATTCCAATTATTATACATAGTGTCGTCACAATTAGCACCCTAAAACCATGGCCAAGGCCAATATTACCTCACACCTAAATGTCAAGGCAAAAAGGTTTAAAATGTTTACAACAGGGGACTAGGAATTTCTCCAACATCAATGGGTGCTTCTTCACAAGTATACACCAGGTGGAGAGATGAGCCATTTTGAATAAGGACCGTAAAGATGATGAAATGCTTCTCAAATCCAACCAATATGATCAACCATTAGAATGGTAACGGAGAAAATGAAGAAAAAGGAATAAAGACAAAAACATGAAGTAAATGGTGCTCTGAAGCTTCTCCCTCTAAAATTTAGAGATAAACTCTCAACCCACTTTGATTGCTAAGTTTTTCTTGATTAATTGTCCTTGCAAGAATTATAATCCAATTGTTGAAGACAGACAATCAAGAAGAAGAGAATAAGAGAATATAAAACAATGACAAATTTTTTAAGGAAAAAAAAAAAAAATAGAGAGAGAAACAGAAACAGAGGAGGATTTTTATAGTGAATTTTGGGTTGGAAGCAATTTGGGTACTATTAATGCGTGTCTGATTGGGAGATTTGGGAAGGGATTTGAAAAATAAAAAGAAAAAAATATGTAAAATTAGGTGAAATATAAGTATATTTTATTTGCATTTTGCTTATCTTTTTTATTTTCTTTTTAAAATCTTTCCTTAAATCTTCTAACCAAACATAACCTAAGGAGGACAAGATGAAAAAGGATACAAAGAGTATCTAGCAAATAGAAACTAAAAAAAGGTTTTTGTTCACTATTAGATTTGTAAGAGCATCTCCAAGAGGCTTGCTATATCCTATTTTCAACCAAAGTAGCAAGTCAAAGCCAAAAAAGAGACCTCCAGCAGCCTCATCAGATCCTTCTACAATTTGATCCAAGCAACAGTTGCTAGCTACCTGAAGTTAGCAATTGTTCATGTGCTATATATTTTTTTATTACTTTTTTCCTATTTGTTAATGATGATCAAACTATTTACAAATTTATATATTAATATATATATATGAGTAAAGTTGAAAGAAATAATATTTTAAAGGGGATAGTTAAAGTAAAGAGTATTGCTGGAATGTGTATTGAAAAAAGGGTTAGCTAAATTAATAAAGTGAAATTTTGGATAGTTAATTTGGTGAGGATTGCTGGAGATGCTCTAAGTCTATGTTGCTCCAATCTGACCTCGGTCTCAGCTCCGGCGGCGGAACACAGCACCAATATACTGCACTTTTAACACATTCTGGCCACTAGAATTTGACAACACAACGGGCATGACGAATGAGATTCGACCCACGTGTCAATGCACCAAACATGGAATCCATGGCCGCGCTAAGGCAGCACTCAGATTTTGTCTCCGGCTATGTTTTGTCAAGCAAATAGATAAGAAGGGAAGGGTGTTTTTGAATTGGGGATGGGACGTTTGTATGTGTGTCAAAATATAGGCCATCAGATTGATTTAATCTAAGGGTTGAAAATATTCTACTCTCATTTGTCTTATTTGAATATTTCAATGGTTTAGATCAAGTTTACTAAGTTTAATAAATGGTCCAGATTTAACTTTGGTTTAATTAATTTTGCACTAAATAACTTCTTTCTCTTTCTCCCGCAGACGTCTTCTTCCTCTTTCTCTATAATTTTGATTTCAAAATTTGAAACTCCATTCTCTCTCACACCTCTACATCTTCTTCTTTCCACCAAACTTTCTCTCTCTAGAAGTTTAAGTAATCTCCGGTGGTGATTTCCTCCAACATAATACAACCCCGCTGAAAGGGGGTGATTTGTACCATCTGGCTCAATGTTTTCCTCCTCCTCTCTCTACACAGCTCCAAGGTAAAAGACTAAATCCTCACCTTTTTTTACTCCCCCTTTTGTTATTGTTCTATTGGGTTTGTTATTGTTCCATTGGGTTTGTTATTGTTCAATCTTTGCCTCCCCTCTGCTGGGTTTTTTTTTTTTTTTTGAAGAGGGTGTGTGAATTTAGGGTTTTATTTGGGTTTTGAATTTTAGACTTTGATATGATAATCAATCTTTGCCTCTTCTCTCTCTCTCTCCCTCTCACTTTTTTCCCCTATTTTATTTGGGTTTGTTTTTCTTTTTTCTTATTTGTTACCAGCATTGAATTTCGAATAGCAAAATTCTTGGACAAAATTACCAACACAGAATTATTTCTTTTTATTGATTCTGTTTATATTGCCTTTTTACAAAAATGAGTTGGGTATGAGTGTTTACTATTATGAGTAAGAAATTGTTTGGCACTTTACATTGCCTTCATAATACTTTTACTCTCTCTATTCAACCTTTTTGTAAGCAGATTAGTTTTGGTTGAAGTTAACTTCTATGGTTGAATAAAAGAAGCATTGACACTGTTCTAGATCCTTTTAGGGCAACAATTGAATTGTGTTGAACTCCAACAATCTGAACCAATTGATTTTTTATTTTTTATTTTTTTATAGTTTGTATAGTTAGTCTTTGGGTTTGGGTTTGAACTTGCAAAATTTCATCAATGTAGTGAATTAATTGTCTATTTGTTGCTGAGAAAGTGGCGAAAAATTTCATTAATGGGTTTGGGTTTTGGATTTTAGATTTTGATATGATAATCCATCTTTGCCTCTTCTCTCTCTCTCTCCCTCTCACTTTTTTCCCCTCTTTTATTTTGGTTTGTTTTTCTTTTTTCTTATTTGTTACCAGCACAAAATTCCGAATAGCAAAATTCTTGGACAGAATTACCAGTACAGAATTATTTCTTTTTATTAGATTCTGTTTCTACAAAAATAGGATGAAATTATATTGCCTTTTAAAAAAAATGAGTTCGGATGAGTGTTTACTATTATGAGTAAGAAATTTGTTTGGCACTTTACATTGCCTTCTTAATACTTTTGCTCTCTCTATTCAACCTTTTTGTAAGCAGATTAGTTTTGGTTGAAGCTCACTTCTATGGTTGAATAAAAGAAGCATTGACACTGTTCTAGATCCTTTTAGGGCAACAATTGAATTGTGTTGAACTCCAACAATCTGAACCAATTGAATTTTTATTTTTTTATGGTTTGTATAGTTAGTCTTTGGGTTTGTTTGAACCTGCAAAATTTCATCAATGTAGTGAATTAATTGTCTATTTGCTGCTGAGAAAGTGGCGAAAAAAGTAAAAAAAGTTAAATTTTGGTTACTGTCATTCCTAGATTTTACTTAAAGATCTATTACGATTGTATTTTGTCAAAATTAATATTTTTTATTAGGTTTTGTACTCAATAGCAAGGGTTTCACGCACCATTTATCAACCTTTGTTCAAGCACCATTAATCTATCTCATTATATTTTTTCTACCTTATCTTTAAGCACCATTATCTTTAATGTATCTCTTTATATTTTTTCTACTGTATGTTTAAGCACCATTAATCAACTTTTGTAGTGACTTAGACTTCAGCAATGGAGCAGACTAAGGTTGTGGGTATTCGTTTTGGCCTTGCTGGCCCTGTTTCAGTGTCTTGGTCTTGCTAGCTCTATTCAAGGATATCCCAAATAGTTATTTTAATTAGTTAGTTATGTTGGAGACGTTGAAACCATGGGAAAAGCTACTGGAAACTTTAATTAATTAGTTTTGTTGATTAATTAGTTGATTTCCTTTTGCTGATTTGTATTAGATTTGCATTAAATCAGTTTCGATTGCTAGATTTGTTTTAAATCAGTTTCTAAAGTCACCATTAATCTATCTATTTTTTTTTAACAGCCCATTAATCTATCTATTTAAGCACCATTATGTTTTCTGCCATACGATGCAGCGACTTTGATGGAGGCAATGGAGCAGACTAAGGTTGTGGGTATTCAGTGTTTGGGTATTTAGTGTTTTGTTCAATGAGATCCCAAACAGATATTTAATTAGTTAGTTTTGTTGAAACACTGGAGAAAGTTGTTGTAAACTTTAATTGGTTTTGTTGATTAATTAGTTAGTTTCGTCGCTAAAATTGTGATAGATTTGAACTATACTTTAGTTTTGTTTGGTTTGATGCTAAACATTAGTTTTGTTTTTTATTTTTTGCAATATTTGTTGGTATCATGGTGCTTGGTTTCCATTGTAGGTTTAATGTTGTTGTTTCAGCTCCTTCCTCTCATCTTCCTCATTGTTTTCACCTCCTCACCATGGGTTTGAGACCACTTCAACTTTCTCCTCAATGTAGTCGTCACAGCCCATTCTAAAGTCTCAACCATCACAGTCTTCACCATGGGTTTGTGGTGATTGCGAAACAACAATTGAGACTTGATATACAAAGTGCTGATGGACGATTGAAGCACTTAAAGCGATTTCGAGACATGATTCAATGGGTATCCTCCATCACAATCTATGATCTCTTTCTTATTCTGTCTCTACATTTGTGTAAGCATTTTTCAATAATTATTCCTAAATTTTAATTTTTATTCATGTCGTTAATTAGAATAACACCGATCGAATTACAGAATTACAAAAAATTAAATTAGACCTTTTGTGTTTTCCTAAGTTTAGACCTTCCGTAAAAAAACTTCTATTAATTTTTGTCCTAAATAAGTGTACTTTTTGACTTTTTGGACTAAAAAGTTGAGGGAAAAAAGATGGTTGTTTGGGTTAATTTTTTAATTTTTTATGAAAAAATGTGTATTAAAATATTATATAAATTAGTAAAATTACAATTTTACCCATATAAATCCGCGTGTATGTCAATACGGATCTGTGTGTACAGAAAAAAGTTGGAAATTTTTTTTTTTTCCCGTTCTTTTCCACCGTCGTCTGATACAATATTTGAAAATTTGTTTTTATTTTTTTATTTTGTTTAGACGTGTGTGGCAGTGATGCATGTCTCCATCAATCATATAAAAAATTGTTTTTAAATTTTTTTTTTGCTTTGGACCCCTGATGTGTACTGTTCTGATATAATATTATTATTTTTGTTTTGTACCATTAAAATATTGTGAATAGTATTAATTTTTTTGCTTTTTTAGTAACTTTTTGACTTTTTATTTTTTTTCTCAAAATGCCAAACTAGGCCTTAGATTGATATAAAAATTGTAATCGCATTATTTTGTCATATTTGTCTTTTAAAAAAATAGACAACATACATAATTTTAAAAATAGATCACTTTTTAAAGACAAAAATAATAATTATATAATTATGATTATTAAATTATTTATTTATTTTTTTTTATAAAAGACATAAAAATTTACAAAATAAACAACTCAAAACAGACAGTGAAATAAAATTCATGATGATTTTCGCATGGACCACACTATGTATATAGTTCAGTCCACTTTGAGAGATTGGAGACAATGCCTAACCTAATTAGATTTAATGAACTAAGACAAAATTTGGCAAAATTAAAAATTGAATACTAAAAATTGAATATTAAATTTTTTTAATTTGAAAATTTATTTTATATGTAAAGAAGTTTAAGGTTACGTTTGGTAGAACTTTCTAACTATGATTTGAGAGTATGAGTTGTATTTTGAATTTGTGAGTTTTGGAATTATTATTTGAGTGTGAAAATTTTGTTTAGTGAAAGAGTTTTGAAAAAAGTTTTGAATTGAGTGAGAAATTTTTAATGTGACTTTTGATATTTGATACAAAAACTTACAACTCATGACCAAACATACAACTCGAAATTCTATTAAAACACATAAAAAATTTTAAAAAATTCAGAAAATATTTTTTTCGAATATATAAAGATTAACATATCAAAAAAAAAAAAATTTGCACTGATCCGGTCAACTGGCCGGATGACCGATGGGATGTTCGGTAGGACATCCGGTCGGATGACCGGCTAGGCCAAATTTCAAAAAAAAAAAAATTCAAAAATCGCGCTTTACAGAGAGTTTTCTGCAGAGTTTTGTGTTTGTTGTGAAAAACTAATTCCAAAACTCTATCCAAACATGATGTTCCAATGTAGGGGTAGAATCAGGATTTGAAAATCCTTCCAAACAGAGCCTAAGTTTCTTGGTAAGTAAATTTAAAATATATTATTTTTTTAAATTTTTCGCTCACACTTTTTATCTTTATATATATATGGTGGTGGCCTGGTGATAACAATGGTGTGGTAGAATGCATGTCGTAGCGATAATAATGATAGTAAGATAGTGGTGACAATGATGATGTGAATGGCGACATGACGATTATGGTCAATAGGGTGGTGGTGGTGCTGTAAGATAAGATAAAATTGACAAAGATAGTGGTAGTAAAGTGATAGCGATAATGGTAGTGGCGCAAGTGATGGTAATAGACTATTGATGGTAGTGGTGGCGGCAATGACAATGTGATAATAGAAGTAAAAGGGTTGTGATAGCAATAGTGGTGATACTAGGGTGACAATGTTGTTGTTGTGGTTGAAATGGATGAGTAGTGGCAATGACGCTGGTAGTAGAGTGACAAAGTGGTTATGATAGTGTAGGGATGGAATCAATATTACATTATTGAAGGGGTTAAAAGGCGAATAATTTTTTTCATCATATACATAAATACACATATATGTACAATATGATATATAAATTACATATTTACACATTAAAAAAAATTCAAACACCACAAAAACAATCTAATAAGATTAAGAAACTTTTTTGGTGCAAAATAAGAAAAGAATGCAAAAGAATGAGATATATATTTTTTAAAAATATTGTGACAAATAATATTTCATAGAAGTAAGGAGCCATGGCTCCTCATAGTCTTCTCCTAGTTCCATCCTTGTAATAGTGTGATAGTGGTTGTGTCAATAAAGGTGGTATTATTGGTAGGGTGGTGACAATACACTTCACTAGTGAAATAATCATAAGAAGTTAAAAAGTTAGCATTTAGAATTAAATAAATGATTTTGGCCTATTTTGTCAACTGGGTTAAAATTCAGTTTTTTAGTTTTTTGAATCATATCAGCTCTTTATTTTTTTGCACATTTTTTTTTAAAAAAAAAAAGCTAAAAACCTGACTTCTAACTTAATTCCTAAAATAGGAATTTGTTAATGTGTATTCCATTAAAGTGTTAAAAAAAATTGTACATCTTGTATAAAAAGGGGTTTTTTTTTTTTTTAGGGTCCCTGATATTAAGATTTTATAGCATAAAAGATATTTAATATTTTCATTATGTCTAAGGTCCTTAACATTGATCCAGAGAAAAATTTCAATCCAGAAAAATTTTGGACTTCCCAAAGAATTTCTCTGGGTTCAAACCAGAGAAAATTCAAATTTCTCTAAGTTCAAACCAGAGAAAATTAAACAACACAGAGAAAATTACTCAAAGAAAATTGAAATTTCTCTGAATTCAAACCAGAGAAAATTGCCTAGAGAAATATCAAGTGCGAGTATGGGTGCTTGTCTAAGTATATCCAACATCCATAAACCTAAACGAGTTTGAATGAGCTGCAAACGAACTGTAGACACCCCATTTTTGACCGACCTTAAGACTCAGACGTCACCGATTGAGCGCTCGGTGATGTTGCATATTGTGCTCGTTCAGAAGTCTCAGAGTCTCGGCCGTGAGCCTTGCCTCCGGACTTCCGAACCCTTTTCTGTACTTTGTCTCGGTTCGCGAACCAGGCTCGGTTTTCTCTGTTTTTGTTCCTGAAGGGAGGGAGAGGTCCCGTGGACCATCTCTTAGTGGCCGTGGGCTACTTTTCGTGGCCGTAGGCCATTTTGCCCATTTCGGAGCCCGGTTCCCGATTTTCAGAGCCGTCAGGCCGTGTGCCTCGGTTCGGGACCGCCTAACCATCTCCGATTGCTCTGATTTTTGGCATCCATCTTATTTACTCCCTTTCGAGGGACACTGGGGTCTTAGATACCCACTTCGTGGTTGAACACCACTCCCGGTACCCAACAGTCAGTTTTCGGGGTCCCGAACTGCGCGTTTCGGCCCCCGAACCTTCATTTCGCATCGGTTTGGGTTCATTTTTGGTGGAGGCCTTATTTTCATGGTTAGGAAGCTTGTAGGAGGGTGGGAGGCCAGCAATTGTTTTGACAACCAACTTTTTGTTTGGTCAAAAGTGGTTCAGCATGAATCCGGGAAGGAAAAGTCTGCGCGGCTTCACCGAAACAGGTGTAACTCTTTGCACAAGAGGAATCAAGCTATGAGGCCACCACCGTTGGAAATTTTACTCCCGGGGCTTCATTTTTCACTCAAGAATCTCCTAAATTCAATTCCGGATGGAGGAGATATGGTTGATTGAAGTAGGGCATCACTCCGGAGACGGGCATAACTTTTCCACAGGAGGAATTTTGATGCAAGGTTTGCGCCATTGGAAAGCTAACTTCCGGGGCTTCAATTTGGACACTTGAATGGCCACATTTGGACTTCCCTAGCACCCACCGGCCAGTCTTCTTCCCGACAGCTCCAGAAAACCTAACTGGCCGGCCAGAAAACCTAGCTGGCCGGCCACCCTTTTGTGAAATGACCTTTTTGCCCCTTTAAGCTGGCCGGCCATTTTCCTCTCCCTCAGTGTATTCCAGCTGTGCCAGCTGGTTGCCAATTGGACCATCCTCCATATACGTGTATGGAGGATTAGAGAGTTACTTTAGATATTTTTCATGCCTCTCCTCTTTAAAGGAGAGGCTTGGCTTCTTGGCTCAAGGTTGGACACTTTTTAGACACATTTGAGAGGGAGCCATACCTTCCACCTCTCATTTCTCTCCATTTCCAAGCTCCAAAGTCATTTTTCTTGTACCATTTCTACATCAACCCCTAGCACAAGACCCCCACACTCCATTCCAACACTTGGAGCTGGTTTTTCAGAGGCAAAGAGCATCCAAACTTGGTCCAAAAAGGCTGTCAAGACTTGTCTACAAGGGTAAGTTACCATCTCCCTCTTTGGTAGCATTTTCTTGCCTCATTTCTTAAGCCTATTTTCTCACTGTTTTAGGCTCCGACCCAAACCAAAAGGGTCACTCTTTTGAGCTATTCTTCATGTTTTTTGAAGGGTTCAACCCTATTTGAGATCACCATCTTGTACTTGCTTCAATATCATCTTATATGCCAATATTTTGCATGAAATTTCTAGCCCATGTGTGATCTGTTTTCGAGCATAATGTAAACTGTGAGTGGGCCTATTTTGAGCCCCTCTTAAACATTGAAGAAGGGCTCAACTCTGTTTGGGCCCTCCATCTTGCACTTTCTTCACAATTCCTCCAATTTACTGTAAATTTGCATGATTTGTTTGGCCTATATGTAAATTGTTTTGGAGCATGTCATGAACTGTGAGTAAGCTTATTTTGTGTCCCTCTACAACATTGTAGAAGGGATCAACCTTGTTGGGGGTCTCCATGTCATACTTGTCATTATACCCCTCTTTGACCCCCATTTTTGCATGCCTTTTTAAGCTTATCTAGCTTCTGTTTTCGGCCATCATAAGAACTGGAAAGAGTCATATTTTGATCTTATTGACATATTTCATTAAGGGTCTTTGCTGGTTTGATGAATGTTTGGGGTACCTCATGTTATAGCCTTATGTATCCTAGTTCTTGCATGACATTTTTAGCATGTTTGCATACTTATTTGGGGGATGTCATCTACTGTAAATGTTCATATTTTTAGTCCCTCATCAGTGTTGTAGAAGGGTACTTTTCCATTTGGGCATCGCATGTATCACTTGCTTCAATACCCCTCTTGCGGGGCCATTTTTGCATTCTTGCTTAATCCTATGTGTGTTTGCTGTTTAACCCTTTTTATGACTGAAAAATGCTTGTCTTGGGGCTGTCTTGCTACTGCATTTTCATTCCATGTCCATATCGTGCATGCATTGCATAGCTATAGGCCATTTCGGGCACCTAATATCGCATTTCGGGATCATTCCATGCTTCGTGTGCACTTTCGCCTCATTTCGGGACTGTTTTTCCCCACATTTCAGTGCCAAAATTCTATTTGCATGTTTACATATCATTTCCATGTCATTTCATGCCTTACGGCCCTCGCCTCGGTTTGCGTGCCCGTGTGCACGCATTTCGAGGCATCTCATTTTCATCCATTGGCCTCTTATGTGAGTGTGGCTGAGGCTCTCTCATGTTAGTATAAGTCCAATTTGCATTTGGAGTGCCATTTCATGCTTTAGTACCATTGTCTCGGTTTGCGTGCCCGTGTGCACGCATTTCGAGGCACTTCATTTTCATCTCACGGCCTCTTACGTGGGTGTGGCTGAGGCTCCCTCATGTTAGTGTAAACCCACATCTCATCGCATTGCGTATGCCAATTGCCTCGGTTTGCGCGTCCGTGTGCACGCATTTTGAGGCGCTTCATTTTCATCCATTGGCCTCCCGTGTGAGTATAGCTGAGGCTCTCTCACGTTGGTGTAAGCCCATATTGCATCGCATATCTCATTTTAGTCCTGTTGCATTCCGTATGCCATTTTCTCGGTTTGCGTACCCGTGGGCACGCATTTCGAGACATCTTATTTTAATCTCATTGCATATCATTTTCATGCCATTTCATGCCTTTATGTCATTGCCTCGGTTTGCGCGCCCGTGTGCACGCATTTCGAGGCATCTCATTTTCATCCATCGGCCTCTTATGTGAGTGTGGCTGAGGTCCACTCGTGTTAGTGTAAGTCCAATCGGCATTGCGTATGCCATTTCATGCCTTACGGCCCTCGCCTCGGTTTGCGTGCCCGTGTGCACGCATTTCGAGGCATCTCATTTTCATAGCATTGTGCATGCTAGGATTGCATATTAGCTGCATTTCATGCACATCATGCATATTGCATCGTGTTCGGGATAGGAGTTAGCCCGGGCACGGGAAACGAGGCACGTTTCGTACTCCGAGTGACGGAACGGGTCTCAATTCCCAAGTCACCAACACTCCGGATTACCCATGATGGAGTTAGGTTTTGTTGTAGCATTCATCTGCATTCATCCTATATTGAGTTGTGCAATCCGACTCCTCGGCCATCATGCATCGAGATGCGTGATTGGTGGCACGAGGATCGAGGCATGCATATATCTGTGAAATACATTGCTATGCTCCTTTCCTGCTCTCTGTTGCAGCAAAATGAAGAATCAGCAACTTTTTGGAGTCTGGCACGCATTTCGAGGAACATTGCAAACAGAGGCTAATTGGGGCATCCCAGTGGATTTCCGAAAAGGCAGCCCAGCATACATCATTCAGCGGAAGTGAGGCAGCCCCTGGCTTGCATGCCAGTTTACAGTTTTTTCTTAGTTAATTTGTTAATTAATTAGGAATTTGTATATTATTCGGACTGTATATTTCGGACTGTATTATTCTTTCATTTCGGACTGTACTATTTATTCGGACCCTCTGCGCGAGGGCAAAATTGTAATAAGTGTGGGTGAGTGTGATGTATGTCTTCCAACCCCGCGTCTTTCTTCCCTTTTATTTACCCGCTTACGATAGTTAGATATAGGGCATATTTCAATTAGCATACAATATGATAGCATGTTTGCATTCATTCATCTGTCTTGCACGCACCGGGCTCGGCGCATCATACTAACTGCATTTGTATTTCAATTCCAAATTGAATACTTGATAGCTGTTGCATTCCATATGCCATGTTTAGGATAGCCGAGCCTGCTATAGTTGCATTATTGCATGTGTTGCATTAGGCATTACTGTATAATTAGGATCATGCATGATTTCTAATCAATTTTTGTTTTTGGCTTGGAGTACTCGGTGAGTTTTATGCTTTAGCATCCTTGCATGCGTGTGAGTGACTGCCATGAATAGCATGCTTACCATGAGGCTATGTGCTTATGTGATATAACTACCTTGAATGCCTGTGGGTGGAGGCTGGGTTATTTGGATTGGAACAAATGCATTGACTGTGAGTTTTAAGCCCACTAGATAGTGGCAAAATCATGTTTTCTAAGCCCACCTGAGGGTGGCAAATCCGCGTCTTAGCCTACCTGCGGGTAGCACCATCAAACCATTTTCAAACAAACAAACATGAAATGTTTTGTTCCAATCCAGGCGGCCCAGTCTATACTTATTTGCTGCAAGCATCACATAGTAACCTAGGCTAATAACCAGAATAAGAACATACAATGTTTTCAAAAACAGATATCATGGTTAGTAGAGGCCGGTCTTTGACCGGGCGAGCGGGGGTGCTCACGAAGTGACCTTCCCCAATCGTACCCAAGTTCCCGAGCCGAGGCAACTTTGGTGATGACGGACACGTGGCCTTTGGCACCGAGTCAGGGTTTCCTAAATTTCCCAAATAAAACATTTAGGTGGCGACTCTGTATCTGGCAAAGCAGTCCATGTTTAGCACTTCTTTCAAAAATCTGTTTTCCAAAACGATTTGCCGGATTTGGACTCTTTGGTTCCAGATTAAGAACCGTGACACAAATCGAGTCCGAGCTGTAGCGAGGTCCGCCACGAGCTTGTTACAGTTTCTGGCGACTCTGCTGGGGATTTAGAGAACTTGACTCGAACTCATGATATCTCGTTTTGACTATACTTGTGTGTTTCTTTGCATTGCATTTGCATTGGTGCGCCTAGGACATCGTGTTTGCCATATGCCATTCCGAACGATTTGCCGGAGGCTTGTCTTGTCAAGGCATGTCCATAAGGCTGATCGGCTCTGGGCTCTGACAGCATGGGAACACAAACCCCAGTTTTACTGGGGCACCCCTTTTGACCATTCGAC
>JAPPVO010004522.1:0-34104 GCA_030407325.1 Camellia japonica
TATCTCCAGCAAAGCCAGCGATGGTTGTGCTGGTTGGGATCAACCTGGGATTCTTTTTCCCTAGTTTCTTCAAAGAAGATTTCGGTAGTAAGTTCACTGCTGCTCCATTGTCTATCAGGACTCGATTCAGTTGTATCCCATCGAAGAAAGCCTTGATGTACAAAGGCTTGACATGTTGTGTCATAGAATTTGAGGGATACTCAAAAGGATACGAGAGGTTAATGCTCACCTCTTCTTCACTTTCATACTCAATTTCCATTGGGGTAGCCATTCCAGGACCATCTTGTACCATACTTACTTGTGAGTCTTCACTAGAGACAGGAATAGGATCCATATCTTGGTCCTCATCCCCAGCCTGGAACTCATGAGGCAATATGTGTACCATATTGACTGATACTGGGAGAAATGAGCCAAATTGGATGGATGGCTGGCTGTACCTGCTTCCTCCTTGGCCACCTTGTTCAGTTACTTCAGCAGCATCCTCCATGTTGCATTCTGGCACTTCGTTGCTAACTGATTCCTTCGAAGGATCTTTCTCAACTTTTTCAACCAAAAATGTTTGCTCAGCCATGAAGGCTTCGAACATTTCTTCCTCTGCCATTTCCTTCTTTTGGCTTATGCCAATCTCTTCTTCCGTCTCGCTATCACTTTCCATCAGAGCCTTCTCCAACCCTGCTAAGCTAGCCTTCTCCCTGGCCTTTAGTTCAGAATGAACTTTGGCCAACTGTTCTCTGCTGCCAACCACTTTGTTCTGTGGATTTGGCTTTGGAGCATGGTCTGACTTTGGATTCTTTTTCTTCTGTCTTGACCAGTGAAGAACTCTCTCCACTTTCTTTCAGATCTTGCTGGTACTGGGTGTACCTGCGTTGAATCTTCCTCCTTTGTGATCTTGAAATGACTGGAACCATATCTGGTTCCTTTGTCTTTGGGTGTTTAAGCAATATCCAATTGTTCGGAGCCACCAATGGAGGCTTGACCATCCTGCCTTGGTTTCCAACATCCTTTGGGCAGGCACCTCCCTAGGCTTGTTCTGCATTACAAACCAATCTGGGACTCCAGGTACCCACGAACTTGCTGACTCAGATGTTGAACTGCTTTTTTCAACCTTCGATGCCATCTTCGAAGCTGGCTGTGAAGGTAAGTGTTTTGCTCTGACCTCATGTTTTGAGCCTGATTCAGACCTTCGATGCAGATAGCCACTTTCTATCCTACGTGAGGTTGGTCTAGGGGGCCAATCCCTGGCTTTGATCCCATGAAATGAGCCTCTCTCCAGTCTTCTTTCAGAATGACTGCTCTCCATTCTGTAATAGTTAGTGGCCTGGATTCATGTAAGGGCCTCTTGCCTTTAGCATGCATTCTGTCCATTGCAGGCTCAACCACTGGTGGTCGCTGCCTATCACTAGCCAGATACGGCCTTTTGTTGTAAGCGTTGGTTGATTTAGGACGTCTCTGAACATCCCTGTAGTATTGCTTCCCATCAATTGGAAGCCCCTTCAACCATTTATAACTCAGTCTGCACCTGGGACACATCCTCTGCATTACAGCTGCTTCCAAGGAATCATCATCCAATGCTTCTTCATCAGAATGTTCCTTTTGGTGTGAGAAACCTTGTCCAATGGCTGGTGGGTTTCCAGTGTCCTTCTTGGTAGTTGTCTAGTTGGCAATATGCATCTGCACATTGACCTCTTCCAACTCTTGCAGAGATAGATTCTGGAAGTTTGGTACAACCACATTAGCTGTGCTTTCTCCAACTTCTGGAAACAGATTGCTGTCAATCTTCATGACCTTTTCTGTTTTGGCTGAAAATTTCAAACTCCCTTTCCGAATTTGTTCTTGGATCTTGTCTCGTAAAACAATGCAGTTTTTAGTCGAGTGAGACCAAGAGTTATGCCATTTACAATATACTTTTCCCTTAAGTTCATCTGGAGATGGCAGTTTTACTCCTTTAGGTAACTTAAGGAAGTTGGCCGTAAGCAAATGATCAAAAATGTCATCTTCTTTTGTTAAGTCGAAAGAGCACTTTCTGTGAAAGTCTTTCTTTTTAAACTGCTGGTCAATTGTTGTATCCTTATGAACTAATGCCTCACAGATCACAGGTTCTTTGCCCACAATCTCCGCTGCATCGATCTCATAATTAGGATCTCTATAATATGTCTTGTACGACGCATTATTTCGATCTTGTTCCTCCTCTAGTAATGCTTCGTATTTACACCTTATAGGTCAGTTCCACCAAATCTCTGAATTCAGTTGAGTCAAACTTCTTTCGAAGCCTGAACTCTAGGCCGTTTTGAGCCAATCTTACAAATTCTGATTCTGGCAGGATGACTCTACATTTATTTCGAGCCCTTTTAAATCTGGCAACAAACTGAGTAGCCTTTTCTTCAAGCCTTTGACTCAATCTAGCCAAGTCTGCCATAGAAACCTCTAGCTTCGATTGGAAGAATTGGGCGTGAAACGCCTCTTCCATTTGTTGCCAATTTTGAATGGAGCCAGGTGTAAGGTTGATATACCATACAAACGCTCCTCAAGTTAGAAAATTTGGGAATAATCTTACTTTCATAAAGTCATGATTAGTAAATTCACCGTATTGAGCAGCAAACCTAGCAATATGCTCTATTGTTGACTGATTTCCAGTCCCATAGAAAAGGGTAAAATCTGGTATCCTAAACCCCCTTGGGTATTCATGTACCCTATCCACCCATTCTGGGTATGGTTTTCTGTATACAGGAGTCTGGAGCCCCCGAGCCATCGGTCCACACATCTCTCTAACAATATCAATAATTTGGTCCCTAGGGACCATATTTTGTACCTGCTGAACCACTACTGGAGGGATAAACACAGGATTTGGTGGACAAACTTGTGCTTGCGGTCCTCTTGGTCCATAAGGTGGTACATTTGGGACTGGTTGCCTCTCTGGTACAGGTTGCTGTTGGGGGTGTGGGTAACCCCTTTGAGCCTGTCCTGCGAAAGGACCTGCGAAAGGTGCTGAACAGGTGTTGTGTCCCTTCCATTTGCAGGCCAACCTTCCAACCCCCCCGGTATAAATTCGAATAAGGGATTATTATATCCCCTAGTGCCAGGTATGGCTTCGAACATGGGATTTGTAACCATTCTTACGCCAGTTTCTTGTACTTGACCAGATCCACCAACTTGTGTGGCTTCATTGTTAAGTACTGAGGCATTTTGGCCTGCTATAGGCCTCGAAATGGGTTCATACCAAGACTGAGGTGATGGTCTTTCATAGTTCTGGTTACTAGCTTGACCATTAGAATGTCCATTAACTTGCATAGGCTGTTTATCTCTAGCCAATCTTTGCTGAGGGACATTTAAAACTTCCTCTGTGTGTTTTGCGTTTGTTGGTTGGCGGTTATTCATTCGATCCAAAAAGGATGTTGCCCACATTTCCATTGTGTTCATTAATTGTTGTCCCATAGCATCTACTAAGCCATCCCATGGATTTGTTGGCTGAGTAGATGGAACAGTGGATGGTCCAATTCCTTGGTTTCGTCCAATATTATGAACATATGGTTCTTGTCCCGAAGTACTGGTCTGTTCGACCATAGGTTCTGATAACATGGGAGTTTCCACAGGATGTGTTACCATATTATCCTCTGGATTAGGTATTTCTACCTCTCCTTCTACGCCTTCTTCCAAGCGTTCATTTTCTCCTTGTCGTCTTCGTCTAGCCATTTTAACAAGTCCCACCGGGCGTGCCAAAAATATATGTTGGCTTTTTGGCTTTCGAAGGGTATTTTTGTAAATGCGAGCGTGCCAGCAAGGATCAATCAGTCCTTACAGAAATTATAATTGCCAACCAATTATCAGACGATTGTGTTTTAGTTCTCTCAGCCTCAATGAAGAGGACTTTTACTGGTGGCTTGACTTAGGAGAAATTAAGCAAAATAACAGTGAAATGACAAGTAACTAAAGTATTTCATTAAAATGAAAACTTACAATGGTCCAAACTAAGCCTCGTTGAGGTTTACAGTGACGATCTACTTGAAACTACTCCTATGAATGAAGTACAGTGCGAGAATTTAAAGTGCAGGAATGTAAAGAACGGATATTTAAAGTGCAGGAAATGTAAAGACTGGAAAAGAAAATGAAGTAAATGACTGGTTTGTTGGATCTGAGTCTGGGGGTTTTTTCTGGGGGCTTCCCTGCTATTTATACTTGTTAAGGATGACCTTCGAACTGCACTTCAAACCGTCGAACTGCTCCTCCATGATCGCTGATCATGTTGCCTTATAAGTAGTTCCACTATGCCATCACTTGCAGTTGAGCTTCCCTCCTGTATTTGAATTTGAATATGAGTAACCGTTTAAGCCACGTCACCTTACATCTCTTTACTGATCTAGTACTACTCAGATCTCGTGAGAACCAATATTAATTGCCACGTGTACGATCAGGATTGAAGACTCGAATAATCTCCCCACAATGCCCTTACTCTGCCACGTGTCGAATTGTAACTGGCTTTTACAAAATATGTAGCCAACAAAATTTCATCAATCTTATTAATAATATATGAATAAAATACTAACATTTCAACTTTTTTTTTTTTTTTGTTACAAGAAAATCCTCCCTACCCTCCCGCAGGTCCAAGGCAGCGCCCCTTGCAGAGATCACCAAGGTGTCCTGTTAGCCGTTCCGAGCGAGGAGACTATAACCTGGGAACTTGCCCCGACCTCCCAAGACAAGCTCCGCTTAAGTCAAGACTCGCACAACGGGGGAGCATTGAACCCACACCAAGTGCTGACTAGACAACTTGAGGTCCAACCTCCTAACCAACAGTGCTTCGCCCAGGAGATTGGCCCAAGGAGGGAATTAAACTTGTGACCTTGAGACTTAAACCCCAAAGCCTTACCACAATGCCACAACCCCTTGGGTTAACATTTCAACTTTAACTAAACTGTAAGACAAGTACAGAAGCAAGGGGTGGCCATGGTCCCCCCTAAAATTTAAGAAAATCCTGTTATCATTTGATTTTAGTTTTCCAAAAGAAATTGGTAAAACCCATACAAAAGTCGCCAAGGACTTCCAATAATGATTCCTAATTTAATGCATCTCTCCGAATTCATCTATTTGATAAATTATACTGATCTCTTAAGAAAAATTTAAAAAAGTACAACATGTACTATATTTTAGATATAATTATATTAAATTTTATTTTAATAAGATTAAAAAGACCAAAATTAATACAGATAATATGAAAAATCAAATGATACACAAGTTAAAATATAATTTCAATGTAAAAAAAGATAAAAGATTATTTTTTTGTTCATAGATATAACAAATTTCTTATAAAAAGAGGGCCAATTGTTATATGAATTAGATTAAAACTTTCGGAGAGCTTGGTGTAATTATATCGAAGTTATGAAATTTATTATATATATATATTTTAAATTATAGAGAAAGTCAGTGAAATTTACACAAATTAACTTATAGAATCAACTATGCTGCAGACCCCAGTGGGGGTCGCACCCCCAGTGAGGTGGCGAGCCCCCACTGGCTGAAACTCAAAAAAAATAAATAAATAAATAAAATAATTTTTTTTTGCCCAATCACGGCGTGCCACCTCACTGGGGGTCGACCCCCAGTGGGGGTCTGAAGCATTTTTCCTTATAGAATATTGTATGAGTTTTTTCATTTTTGGTTTTTGCTACTGTAATTGTGAAATTTCTTTTGTTACTCTGATATTCCCTTTTACTTATTTTATTTATTTTTTTTCTTATTGTCAGTATTTCACTTTTCTGAAGGCTTCCTTATTAAAGTGGTAAAATTCGCATTCCTTTACTGCAGAACTTTTACAAAAAATAAAAATTTAAGTGCTAATCGATGGGGTAGTTCAATAGTATCTTATATCTGATGCAAAAATTCTTTTAATGGTTTGGCAATATATATATATATATATTGCATTTGATTTGTTAATAATTATTTTCATATTTTTAGTTGGGAGATTGATCAATAAAGTCCCATATTTTAGACTTATAATCCATATAATTCTATATTTTTTTCTTGTGATCCATTTAATCCTTTTGGATGTGTAATAACTCATTTACCCGTCATACTAGAGCGTCACATTTAGAAAAAGTATACTAAAGAATTTTGTAGTGTTACATTATACCCGACATGTTCGAGTGTCACATTTTTTAAAAAAAAAGTACATTAAAGAGTTTTAAATTTTTTTAAAGTGTCACACCATACCTGCTATGTTGGAGTGTCACATGTCACGTTTGAAAAAAGTACACTAAAGAGTTTTTAATTTTTTTTTTAGAGTGTCATATCATACTTGTCACGTTGTCATATTTGGAAAAAGTACACTAAGAAGTTTTTAATTTTTTTAGAGTGTCACATCATACCCATCACGTTGTCATGTTTAAGAAAACTACACTAATGAGTTTTTATTTTTTTTGAAGTGTTACATTATACTCGCCACGTTGTCACATTTTGAAAAAATACACTAAGAAGTTTTTAATTTTTTTAAAGTATCATATCATACTCGTCACGTCACATTTGAGAAAAGTACACTAAGAAACTTTTATTTTTTTTGAAGTAAAAGTTTTTGAGTGTCACATCATACCTATCACGTTGTCACATTTAGGAAAAGTACATTAAAGAGTTTTTAATTTTTTTAGAGTGTCACATCGTTAGAGTGTTACATTAATACATGCTATATTGGAGTATCACATCATACCTGTCACATTAATGAAATGATATAGTTGTCCACCAAAACACTACCAAAATAAAAAATAGGACCACACGAAAAAAAACTCTCCCAGTTAACAAATCAATAGAAAAAATTTAAGACTATTTAAAATACTTATTTATGAGATGAAATTTATTAATAAATATCCCTTTTTAGTTAGACTCTCAACTTGAAAATCCTAATTTTGCCCCTGTTAGTAGGGATTGACAGTCATAATTAAAAATAAAATAATCAAGTGAATTTTTATATTTACCACTAAAACTAAATTTTTAATAAAAATTTAGTTTTAGTGCTTTGTAATCCCACACAAGTAGATTTTACAAAACATAAAAACACTTTTTCATGTGTGGTTTAAGTGGAAATAAAAATAAAATAATAAAAATAAAAATTTGCCTTAGCCTAACCAAACAAAAATAATCAGCTCATTTTTTCTTTTTTCTTTTTGTTTTTTGGAGCTTATAAATTTCAAAAAACTTTAAGCGGTGCCAAACATGATCTAAGAATCATGGACCAACGCTTTACCCACTGCACTATTGGTTCAGAGGAATGGTGGGGCCCACCTAAAGCTCTTTTGAGCTTTCATGCGTTGTTTTAGCTAGGGGTGGTCATTAATGATTCATCTATATAAATTTTTTGTCCGAATACATTTAGAATGGTTTTTTTATCGGTAATTTTGATGAAAAGTTTATATGGATAAATCATTACTACTAATTAAGTCACATTGAGATGTTATTTAAATTCAGTTTGAGTTGTGTTGATACTTACTTACGCCAACTTAAACATGATTTGTAATTCGATATTCTCTACACAAACAAACGTAATTTGAGATAAGTCCAAATTACTTATAAACTAAATTTTTTTTTTTTTTTTTATTGATTGGCTTGTTAAAATTAGATTCTACTAACATATTTTTGCTAAAATTATTAATAATAATATCAAAATAAATAATTTATATAATATGAGAGAGACAAGAATTGAAGAACTGATACGCCATTGTAGTGGCTTTGCAATGTTTTAGTAAAAAAGGAAAAAGGTAAATTTGGTGTTGTATTTCTTATGTATGTAATATATATAATGAATATGATCTAATAATCTAAATTATTTTAACATCGTCTAATAGTTAATAATTTATATGTATATTTAATAGTTTGGTATCTCTATCCAAACTCTTCTAAATTTAATTCAAATTTTTAAATTTCCATCCAAGCCTATATTGAATTCAAAAATATATTGTTAAATTCTAAAAAATTTCAAACTAATTAAACTCGAATTGCTAGGGTTGAGCACCCCTAGTTGCACTTTTAGCCTCAAAAGAGTCTGTGTGATTTGTATACAAGACTTGGAAGTCTATTTTGTTTTGGGGCATTTATAGGTCGCTCGTATTGATAGAATTTACTTACCTATAAGTCCTGTTTCTTTTTTCAATTATCAATATCTCCAAAATGCCCTCACCCTAACTCATTCAGCACATCAACCATAACACTATTGTCATGACCCCCCTTCCCCCCAGTTGCCAGCAATTACCTCTCATCACCGGCAACAACCGACCTCCAACAATGACTGTCGATAACCACATCCAACCTTCGACGACCACCTCTGACTGTCGTCTCTAACTACCAGCAACCATCTCCAATCTTTGATGACTTCCAATGACATGTTTTCAATAGTTTTTAATAAAAACAATGTTCATCTACACCATATCTATAGCGTTTCTAGCTTAGACCCAGCCCATTGTATGTTTTGGATCCGAGTTTCATGGTCTTTTATAATTATCCATGTCTTGTTTCCCCTTATAACTCTTTGAGTTTGGCTTTTGGGTTGCGTTGATTGCGTTTGGAACAGATTGGTAGCTTGTCTTTCAAACTTTTGTTGCCCAGATTTTTGTTTCTTCGCTTGAGCGAAGCTTCTTGCGCTCGATCAGTCTTTGTGAACATCTAGTATTTTTGCAGGTCTGCAAAACTACTGGGAGTAGAAAACTTCTTGCGCTCGAGCGACGACCTCTGTCTGCAAAACTGCTTGAAGTGTGTATTATGCGCTCGAGCAAAGCTTCTTGCGCCCAAGCAGAACAACTTATTGTGTCTGGTCACTCGAGCAACAACTCATGCACTTGAGCGAACTGTGCACATATCAGTTCATAAACAGACTATTTTACATCATTTTTTCATCTCTCTCTCTCTCTCTCTCTAAAACATTTCAAAACCCTAAGTTGAGACTCACTCTCTCTAAAACTCACCATCTCTCTACTAATACACCAAGATCTAGTGATTTCTTCATCATACTCCCTTTGTTAAAAAGGTAGAGCTCACCTAGAGCTTCGTTTTCATCCGAATGGAGTTGGGTTTCAGCTTCATTTGAGTTTCATCCGTGTTTATCTTGTCTTCTAGCTTTGAGGTACAGATTCTCTACACTCTTTTATGATTTTTAATTTAGCTATTTGTCTTTATAAAACAATCTCATGATTTTGGAGGATTTTGGACAAACTTAGGATTTTGGTTTAAAATCAAAAGAGAAGTTTTTAAATAGATATATTGAAAATGGTTATAGAAGTGGAGATGAGGTTGAGTTGCGATGAAATTATTGATTTAGATATGTGGAATGTGTTTTGGAAGAAGAAAGGATTTTGCTCTAAATGTCTCAAATATTCATTTTATATAAATAAATGAAATTGATGTTGAAACCATGGAATTGGATGGGTATTGATGAGGATGGTAGAGTTGAATATGTATTATCACTCACCTCTTGATATTTGGAAAGTTTATCTTTATGGAATATAAATTATTTGTTTAGAAATATCTGCCTTGGGCTATCAGTGGAGGATAGCTATGATTATTGTAAAAATTGTATGTGAATTAGGAGAATTGAAACTATTTTCTCGTTCATTTGCATTGAACATTATTTCACACTTATACATTGAAGATGTTTATTGTTTTGAGAAAAAAGGTGAATCTGGGAAATATGAATTGAAATGTTAAGCTAAGTTGGCTTGAGTGTCGAGAGTGAAAGTCCCGAAAACCACACGTATACATGGGTGCCGATCCCACGGATGAAATTTTTGTGAAATGGCAATAGTAGTGCTTTTATAGCCTACGTTTACATGGGTCCCGGTTTACAATTTCCTCCGGACGAAATTTTCGGAAAAGGTTGTATTGTTTTGAAATTCCCAGAGTGTGATTCACTGCCCTATGTTCTATTGTAATGAAAATGATTTATGAATCAAAGTGTTAACTTGGCATTGTATAGTTTCGAAAAGAGATATAAATATGTTTTGGGTAAGAACATGGCATATGCATTCACCGTATAGCTTTTTTAAGATTCATATATTGTGTTGGGTTATTTCTATTCAGCTTTGGCTTACCTTGTGTGGGAAAACATTTCAGGTGCTGATAATATACCTCCGCGTATTGGACCTAAAGTCTACTTTTGTTGTAACCAAGAACTATCTTGGAAAACTGTAAGCCTTTAGGGCATTTCTTATCTGTTTAACTTCCATTCTTTTTCTTTTGTTCGAAACATATGTTATAGATTCAGGGTTAGGCATTATAAATGTACACTGCATATGTTTACTTTTTGTAAACTCAAATGGATTTAATGGAAGATAATTACTTTATCGCTGTTGTCATTTATTGATATGTAGATGAGTTATTGTAATTATTTCGGGGCGTTATAATATCACTACTGTTACCACTTCCTCAAATCTAGTAGCAACAACAGAAAGAGAGAAGAGAAAAACGAAAACTGAGAGGCAAATGGATGAAGAGAAAAGATAAAATCTTTATAAAAAAAATAATAAATAGCTCACATCAATCTTGACTATCATAGATCAATACAAGATCAACAAAAGAATCGAAGATACATTCAGTGATAAATTTATAACTGAATGATTTGTAAAAAAAAAAAAATTACAAACGCCAAATCTGATTCATTCACTCACTAACACTCACTTAACTCACAAGAAACGCCCCCTCCTATACACACATATAGAACAAGATGAACTAATAAATTTATCACTGATCTGTGGATTTATTTTGAGAAATAAAGAGACAGAGATAAAGAGACAAAAGCACCTAGATCGTTGGATCGACGGTAGATTGGAAATTAGAGACATAGAGTGTAGATCAGTGATGATAGAGGTGGTTGGCGAATGATGGTGGTAGATTGACGATGGTGAAATGTGGATTGATGATGATGGAGTATAGATCGGTAGAAATAGCCAATGAACAACAACGGTGGTGGTGGTGGCGAGTGGACAGTGACAATGGTTTTTGTTTTGAATTGGCAGTGACAATGGTTGTTAGTCTAGAAATGTAATAAACAAGATAATTAGCTTGAATTATATAATAACAATGATAATAAAAAATAAAATAAAATAAAATAAAACAATATATATAACCAAGAATCAAGAGTAGGAAAACATAATTGTGAAACGTTGGGAGTCGCATTGTCATTGTCCTAAAACTATTTTTCCTCCCCTCGTGATACAACCGGAGTGAAACAATTCCAAGATAAAACCCATGTTGCTCACAGTATCCCTTATCTAGTGTTCATGACTACCAAGAGGCTTGAATCATGTCACAAACCAGAGTTGTCCAATAGATAAACTATATATATATATATATATGGAGAATACTCTCTCAAGATCTTTCATGTTTCACCTTTCTTGTCTTCGTTATCCTTTAGAAAGCCATAGGATTGTATAGGAGTTTTTGTAGTCAATTAAATTAATCCTCTTTTAGAATTGAAACACATTAAATACGATAGACTTATTACTATAATAATATATGACTGTGATAGACTTATTATTGTAATTATATATGACATAAAACATTTTGTAATAGTTAAATAATTTAGTATTTAAATATTATTATTTTTATTAAAATATCCCACAAATTCCCTCCTTTTAATAAAAATAAATTACTAATATTTTCACAAATTTTTTTTTTAAAAAAAAAAATACCCCCCACATTTTAAAACTATAATTAAAATAATATATAATATGGGCAACATATACTGTGTAATAGGTGTAGGTGCCTTCCGGACTTGAATCTCACTTAGTGATAACAATTCCCTTTCGAAGGATCATAGTGAACTAGGTCTTGAACTAGACTCTTTGTACTGAAGTTCAACATGTCACACGTAGAGCACTAGTATTGGACAATAGTTCGCGGGTTAGTGCTTTTAATTGCCATGCACTTTGATCTTAATTTTCATGGGAATTTTAGAGACTAATCCAAGTCCCCATTCATAAATAGCATATTCTGAATCTACATCATATGTTATGAAATAGTAAAAAGAAATAAAAGCTAAACAGTTAATCATATGGCCTAAATGCTTACATTTTTCTAAGTCAAGGCTTGGGTACATCAAAAGTGAGTCTTAACCTCAATACAAATATAACCCTAGGCTTGTATAAAAGTGAATACAAAAGAACAAAATTGAGCCTTCAGCTCCACAGTCCTCCTAAGCTAAGTCCTTGGTGGAGGCATTTCACCAGCACTTGAAAATGGTTTTCCCAAATAGGGTGAGCCAAAGCCCAGTAGAGATAATCTAACACAATATATGAATCTTAATAAATATATAAGGATGAAATTCATATGCAATGCGCATGTCAAAACGGCTTATATTTCTTTCTCAAAATCATGCCATGCTCAATTTATATCACAATTATCAAATCATACCCTTTACCATAGGAAACAAGGGGGAAATTCTCAACCGGTACAACCTTTCACAGATATTTCGTCCACGAAAAACTGTCAAACGGTACCCATGTAAACGTAGTATATACAAGCGCTACTATTGCCATTTTACGGATATTTCTTCCACAAAAATCGACACCCATGTATACGCGCGTTTTTTGGGACTTTCACTCTAGATATACATGGCAACTTAGTTTGGTGTTACACACCTCTTTCCAACTTTCACTTATTTTTCTCGAAATTACATACATTTGCAATGTATTAAATGAGCAACAATATTCGATGCACATAGATGATAAATTAGTTTTAATTCACCTAATCCTTATACAATTTTTACAACAATCATAGCTATCTTCCACCGATAGCCCAAATTAGATATTTCTAAACATATATAGAATCTACAATACAAATAAACTTTTCAAATTTCAAGGTGAGTGCTAATACATATCAAACTCCACCATATATATCAATATTCATCAAATTTCACATTTCCAACTCCAATTCCATTTATTTATACAAAATGAATATTTGAGACATTTAGGGCAAAACCCATTTTTCTTCCTAAATTTATTTTCAAGTATGAAATCAATACTTTAGCCATTACTCATCCTCCATTTCCACTCCCATAACCATTTTCCATACATCCATTTCAAAATCCCTCTTTTGATTTCAAATCAAAACCCTAGGTTTGTTCAAAATCCTCCAAAGTCACAATATTGTTTATGAAAAATAAATAGCTAAGTTAAAAATCATAAAAGAGTGTAGAATATCCCTACTTTGAAGTTAGAAAACCAAGGAGGGAGTGGAAAAATCTCAAGAACTCCGAAACCCAACTCTATTCGAATGAAAACGGAGCTCTAGGTGAGCTCTACCTTTTTAACAAAGGGAGTAGGGTGGAGAAATGGGTAGATCTTAGTGTATTTGTAGAGAGAGGAGCTCTAAATTTAGGGTTTTGAAATGTTTAGAGAGAGAAAAAGATGAAAATGTGATGTAAAAAGTGACTTTTACAAACTGATATACACATAGTCCGCTTGAGCGCAAGAAGTGACACTTGAGCGTCCAGACACAAAAATAATTATCGCTCGAACGCAAGAAGTAACACTTGAGCGCCAAGAAACAATGAAAAATGGCGTCACCGCTCGAGTGCAAGAAGTGACGCTCAAGCGTAGAATACACACTCTCAGTAGTTTTGTAGACAACAGACCAACGCTCTAGCATAAGAAAGGCCACTCAAGCTAAGACCGCTCGAGCGCAGAAAGCACTGCTCGACTGTAGAATACACTCTCCCAGTAGTTTTGCAGACATGCAAAAGTACTGAGAGTTTGCAAAGACTGCTCGAGTGCAAGAAGTTACGCTCGAGCGTAGAGCTCAAAATCTGGGCAACCAAAGTTTTGAAAAATGAGCTACCAAACCGTTTCAAACATGACCAACATATCCCAATAGGCAAATTCCAGGAGGGAAAAAAGGAATAAGACTAGAACAACAGTACAAATCCAAAAAACCTGAATTCAGAACATCAAATGGGTTGGATCTAAACTAGAATCACTATAATGGCTGGTGAAATTTACATATTTATATCCTGCAATACACCTTTTTTTGTGATGTGTACCATATGTAAGTTATAACAATTTGTGGTGTTAATACCATAAATGTTACTAACTAAATCACTTTATATCATAATTAAAAAAAAATTTTAAAAAAATCATAATGGTCATAACTAAACATTACTTGAGATATAACAAAAGATCTTTTCAGTCATAATTAAAATAATAATCACAACATGTCATAACTAATACTACAATGAGCCATAACCAAGTCATAGCTAACACTAAAATGAGTTGTAATCAAATATTACTTGAGCCAAAAGCCTCTTGAGTTGTAACTAAAATAACAACCACAATTGGTTATAACCAAGAACCACAAAATTATAACATACACCACAATTGGTTATAACCAAGAACCACAAAAATCAAAATTCAGGTGGTTGTTCTGCGTGAAGGACAACAATACACTATTTTTTGTACGTGATGAAACCCATTATGGGCCTTATTTCGCTCATTACAATTGCTTATTTCTTAAAGTACATTGTGTAGATCATATATTTAAAAAATCAAGTTGATTAGATATTGATAGTCATTTCATCAAAATGCATTTATATCAAAAAAATGAATGGTAAGTAGCAATATAAACATAAAAGTAAATACAAACGCAATTTGATAAAAGAGCTAACGATATCCGATAATGTGAATTTTTACTAGTATTTTCTACATGATATATCTTAAAAAGTAAACAGTTCAAATTATTAAAATAAGATTCAAAATGATTTTCACTATGCTCACAACGAAGACTACTATGTTGCACGCATAACAACCATTTTAAATCTATAAAAAATTATAACTCAACGTATGATATACATTATTTTTTTTTTTTTAAGATATCTATTACAAAATTTCGCATCATTGGCATTAATTATTACAGTTGTGATTCGGAGCTCGAATGAGCTGTCCCGAATTTGCCCCGAAACGAAAACGACGTCGTTTTCGTCGTTTTTTTTTTTTTTTTTTTCCAGATGAGAGGAGGAAGAAAATCAGAGGAGGAAGAGAGGAGGAGGAGGAAGGAGGAGAGGGGAGGGGGCCCAATTATTAGGGCTGGAGGCGGAGGCGGGGGGTCGAAGGCATGATCGGGCGGGCGGAAGCGACGATCTGCGGGCTGCGACGGCGGGCGGAGGCGACGAACGAGCTGCGACGAGGATGGCGGGCGGAGGCGACGAGCTCTTCTTCCCTCTCTTCTCTTTCTCTCCCTCTCCCTCTCCCTCCTCTGCAACTCAGAGGTCGAAAATGGCAGAAAAAAAGAAAAAAAAAATAATAACCTAATGCCTAAAACGACATCATTTTGGACATTAGAGACATTCGGGGCACGAAAAATTTGAGGCACAAATCTTTATTCTAATTATTAATTGCGTGAAACATGTTTCACACCTCCCATTGATGAACTCCACAGCCCAAAATTTGCAAGATAGACAACAAGCACATCTCATTAATTACATCAACATCTTTCACATTTCCTTTCCTTTTTGTTTGCTGTGGGACCCTTTTGGTTGTTGTACCTTTAGTCTAGATTATAGATAGGGTAATAATATGCTGTTGTACAAACAACACTAGCTGTGCAAAAAATAAAATTAAAATAATGTTTCAAAAATTTTAATTAAATTATTTATGTATATATCTATATATATTATTTTAAAAAGTATATCATAATGTATGCAATGCACGAAAATAATCTTACTTTGTGCCATAAAAATATAACTTAAATTTATATATGTCATAATTTTACTTAAAATTATTTATGTATGAGCCTATTTGTACATATAAATAAATAATTGTTTTAAAAGGTATGTTGTAGCATATGTAATGCATAAGAATAATCTAAGGGTGTGTTTGTTTTGAAGGATTAGGGTGTGGGATTGGACTATTAATCCCACTAGATTAATAGTCCATTACTTGTTTGAAAAATTTTGTTCCGGACTAATAGTCTCTCCGGACTATTAGTCCCACAAATATGGGACTATCCTATCCCAGGGGGAGTGGGATAAAAACCATGGGATAACTCATCTCATGGGATTAGACAATGAAATTATATTTTTGCCCTCCAGTATTTAATTATGTATTATATTTAGTAAAATTCAAAAAAAATTAAATGTCTCAATTTAAAAATAAAATAATTTTATTTAATTTTTATTTTTGTTTTATTTATTTAATTTTTTAAAATATTTTTTTTATAGATATTTTATTGATGTTTTATTTTAAAATTTTTTTATATTTTATTTAATTTCATTACTTAAATTTTAATAGATGTTTTATTTTATTTCATTATTTAATAATTATTATTATTTAAAATAAATTTATTTAAAATTTTAATTAAAAATAACATATATTTTTATTTATATTTAATTTATTTAATTTTTTAAAAATAAATTTATTTAATTGTGCAAAAAATAAAATAAATAAATTTTTATTTAATCTAGCTAAAAATAATTAAAATATTAAAGCTATGTTTAATATTGCTATTACTTAGTAAATAATTGAAAATGATAAAATAGTCATTTGAGCATTTATCATTCTCCATAATATCCCAAACAAATATTGAATAACTAAAAATAGTCCAATCCAGACCTCTAATTCCATGACTAAACAAACATAGGATACAAATCCAGTCCAACCAAATAGTTCAGGACAATATATCCCAGGACTAATAGTCCAATGGATTGCAATCCCTCCTTATCCAGTCCGTCCAAACAAACACACCCTTAGTGTTATCATATTATAATGGTATACCTTAAATAAAATTTATGTGATAACTTTAATTAAATTATTTATGTGACATATAAAATTATTTTAAAAAGTATGTTGTGATTATCGCAATTCAATAGAAGTACAATTTAAAAATATATATGATATTAAATTATAACACAGTAAAATAAATATTCACTTTGATCACATAGATAATGATTAAATTAGAAAATAATTAATAATTTAAATTAAAGAATAATTCTAATTATGTACATTTTTTATATATTTATTTTCAATTAGAGATATTCTGAAAGTGAAACTATGTAAAAAAATATATATATTTTAAAAAGTTGATTAGAAAATATATTGCGATATATATAATTCAAAAGAAAATTCTTAAGCATTATGTTATGGAAAACATAATTGTATGATCATTTTAGGGTCAATTAAAAAAAATTCAGATTTTGAGTTTTGTAACAAAATAAATCATAATTTTTTAATTTTATCAATTTAAACCTCAATCTTTTTATTTATTTTGAATTTAAAACATTCGTCTATTTTTGTTATATAAAATCAACAAAAAAAAATTATTTTAGTCATTAAACTCAATATAAGTATACATTAAATGTCGAAAATATCCATTTTCATTGAGTTTAATGACTAAAATATCATTTTTTATCGATTTTATATAACGAAAATAAGCAAATGGTTTAGATTGAAAATAAATCAAAAGTTTAGAGTTTAAATTAATAAAATTAAAAATTCAAGATTTAATTTGTTATGACGGTCAAACTCTAAGATTTTTTTATAATTTTCCCATGATTTTCTATATAATTATGTTATAACATAGTTAAAATAAATAATTATTAACATAGTTATATAATTGATTAATTAATGAAATTAATGTTTAAACAAAAATTAATTATACAATGAAGGTATCATATGGAACCTATTAATAGAATTAAAAATCAAAATATAAAATTTTCAAATTAAAAATAAATTATCTGAATTTAATAGATAATTGGACTAGGAAGAAAATTGCCAGAATAATTGCTGTAAGATTTGTCGTTATTGGTTTAACTTTACATAAATAGAAAATATAATTTGATGATAAATAAGGGGATATAATGGGTCAATTTTGATACTCTTATGATGGGCTATATATTAAAAGCATGAGTGTCAAGTAGATGCCACATAGAATGGAGAAAAATAAATAAATAAATAAAATAAAGAAAAATTAAGAATAAATATTAGTTTTAATATTATATATATGATTGGTATATAAAACTTCTTTATATAATAGAACTCAAAATGGCGAATCACTACGGTTTATAATTATAAAAATATTATTATTAGATCAATCTAATTTTAAATTCTAGAAAAAATATCAACTTTCATATAAATATTTGTTGCTTTTAAATATGAGCTTTTGTGGTGTTCAAATAGGGAAATACTATAATGTGTGTTCTTAAAAGAGATGCATCATAAGAAAAGTTATAAATTTTGTGACGGAACGAAGTTATGAATGGTAAAGTTATGGTATGCCTAAGTTATAAATAATAAAATTATATTTTTTGTGGTAAATGTTATACTTTTTGTAATAAGTAAAAAATTATTTTTTTTGTAATAAACAATAAATTATAATTTTTATGATAGAAGTTATATATTTTGTATAATGCATACTATATATATATCATGAAAAATACTTTGATATGCAATGCATACTGTATACAACCTACTATAAAATTACGTAAATATGTAAGTTGAATACAAATTCACGTTGTGAAAATTTATATAATTTTATAATAGAGTTATATACAGTATGCAATGCGTTACAAAAAACTTTCTATATACCATTTTAAAGTGCACATTGTAACATTTTTGTTAGAAATGGGTTTTGAAGTTTTGGAAAAAAGTATTTTTCCTTAACTTTTGTCTATTTTTAAGGTAGGACCCATGCTCCAAATTGGCGGATCTAAGTGGTAACGTGTTCTATGTCGCGTTGTGATTCACGTTGTGACACCCAAATTTTTATTTATTATAAAAATAAATTAAAAATAATAATAATAATAATAAATAAAATGCATAGTTTGAAAATCGATTAAATTACTAAAGAAATAGAGACACCGCATGTTTGGAATATTAAATATTTCAATAAGTGGTAAGTGATATTTTTTGTGTTGGGTGGCGAGGTTTTTTGATGTGAAAATCATAGGTAACTTTAGAAATTATAAAGAATTGAATTAAAATAATACCCTAAAGTAAAATTGAAAAAAATAAATAAATAAATAAATAAATAAATAAAAAAAGAAGAAGAAGAAGAAAGTTATAGCTTTGGTGAATCACCTCATAGCCGTGATTCATAGCCTTGTCTAATCACCCATTTGAGGGCCACGTGGGGCAAGGACAAGAAGGCACTAGTAGGACATGTGGCCGGGTAGATGCATGCTCACTACCTATAAATAGGTAGTGAGTGACCGAGCTACAACAAAAATAAAAAAGAAATATAGGTAAATCAATAAGACCATCTTCAACGCTTCATTAAATTTGACATCAGATTTAAATTTTGGTGAAAAAATCACTTTTTGATGCTCAAATAGTTTCAGCAAACAAGTATCAAAATGAGAATTCAGCAAATAATTCATCAAAGTGAGAACAGGTTGCTCCTTTCACCAATGCACTGTTCATAGCCGTTAAAGCAGAAATTTGTCAAAATTTTACACATGGTGGTCGACCCCCTGGTCGACCACCCGGTTGACCAACCGGTCGACCAGCTCATGCAAATGGTTCAAAAATTGGTAGGTTCAAACAGTTCAAAAAGGTAAAAAAAAAAAAAAATTGCCTTACCGGTCGACCAACCGGTTGACCCACGGGATGATTCTTCTTTTTGATGCACCGTTGGAACAACTGATATCAGATTGAAAAAAATGAGTCATTTTTTACTCAAATTTGATGAAAAAAATACTAAACCGTTAGAGATGCTCTAAGAGACAGCATACAAGTAGCGAGGACGTCGTAAAACTAGAAGCTAAGGGCAATCTTAAAGTGAGTTTTATTAAACTTTGAGTTATTATAATATGTTTTTTACATGTCTTGGGTTATAATATAATTTACGAATATTTTGAGTTATCATAATTTATTTTATACAATTTATGTTTTATGGTTAGGTTAATGTTTCAATTACGTGAATTATTTTCTGAACTCTATTTGCGTAAATTAAAATCCATGGATATGTTTGTTTAAATTTAGTATATATTTGACAATAATCTCGTAAACAATTATTTTCTATAAGTACCACCACGGAAGTCACATGCCTTGGGGGACTTAAATAACCATTGGCCTCTGTTTGACCACTTTGTGTCCCCTGTTTGTCATGAATCCATTGACCCTTGTTCTGATTGTCACTCCAGTGACCCCTGTTCTGTATCGTGGTTATAGCTATTTACGTAATTTTTATTTCAATTTCTGCTACTTAAATAATTCATTTATGCAACTTAAATGTTTTAACTTAAATAATTATCCATGGCTATTTTGTACCCCTATGCTCACAATATAATATTTCTCACTCTACTATGTGCTTATAGTTGTTATCCCTTTCAGGTGACGAGGTTTAGCGAGATCAAGATGGGGAATGAATCGCTGTATTTTTTTTTTATTATTTTCTTTTTTAAGATTTCTATCTTTTTTTATTTTATTTTATCGAACTCTTGTAATACAATAAAACTCAAATGACTGTGTTTATTTCATTTTATTAAACATTTAGTACCCAATTATTTTATTTTAATTTATTCAATTTATCCGCTTGCGCTGCGACTACAAAATTATTTGAATTATTTTATGTTTATCTTGTTACGACGCCGAGCCTTTGGGTACCGGGTTTGCGTCGTGACACACGTGATATATTTGGTTGCTCAAAACCATTATCGGGTGAATGGGAAATTGAAGCCAAAGTAAGCTCCATGGAAATAGAGTTTTGGTGGAAAATCCTTAAAGATTTGAATAAAGACTTTGTCCCACATTAGTTTGGTGGGAAGAATTTTGTAGGTTTGGGGTAGGCCCCAATGGGCACCCAAGTTTTGTAGAGAAGGAAATTATGGGCAAATTGGGTTAGACTCATTAGACCCAAAGATAAACAAGAGCACGTCGCCGTCCGTCCAATCGGACGGCCTGGGCGCGGGTGCGTGGTGTGAGGTTGGGTTGGGCTTGTCCGGCCCAATACCTATCTTTTTGGGCCAAAAACATTTGAATTTTATTTTATTTTTTTGGTAAAATAAAATCTCTGTCCAGAATTCAAATTAATTTTGGAAAAAATATGTCTGGTTTTCCCTGCACCCAAATAGGTCCATATCTGTTTAAAGAAATCGAACAGATTCAGTTATCTGTTCAAATTCAAACCCAAACAGTACCATATCTGCTCATTCAAACCGAACAGATCTGCTACCTGTTCAAACAGGTTTATTACCTGTTTAATTCAAACTGAAAAGTCACCTTTACACCTATAAATAGACAAGTCTCTCATTTGATTCTTTCACTCCAATTTCGTCCCTAACTCTGCCTGCTCTCTCTGCATTTTGCTGTATTGTTTTCTTGTGAGAAAGAGTGTAAACACAAAGTGTGTTCGTTGTGCAAACAATTTGTAGTGCTGCTATTGTTTGCTGTTAACCATTTTATCCTGGGAGATAGACGTCCACATTTGAAAGCACCGTGAAGAGGACGAATCTGTCTTAAGGACATAGTGTTGAACACTGGACTTGATCAGAAAATTTGTTCAAGACATTAATTTGATAAGTAATTAATTTAATTTTCTGTTTTATTATTTTTCCTGTTTCAGATTTTGATTTTGTTTTTGTAACAAAATAAAAATCTGTTTTATTTATTTTATTTCATTTTCTGGTTTGATTTTTGTAATCAAACAATCTCTCTCATTTCTTTTATTTATTCTGTATTCCATTTGTTGTTAAATATACAAATAGAATTTATTTTTAAATACAGTGAAGATTGTCCAACAATCTTAAAACAGACTATTTTTTGGTGTCTTCATTGTATTTAATTTTTTGTGCTTTCATAAAATGATATTTTGGTTGAAAAATACAAATAGTAGTAATATACTGTTTGAAAAATAGTAGTAATATACTGTTTATTTTTTTTGACAACAAGTAGTAATATACTGGTGTCATTAACAATTGCATAATATTAATTTTTGTTACATAAAATTTTTGTGGTGTTTTATTTTTCTAGTTTTAGTAACAAGAAAAGTAAAATTATTTTTGTGTTATAATTTATTTTCTGGTTTTAGTAACTAGAAAATTAATTTATGTTTTGGTTTTTCTGGTTTTTGTAATCAAATATTATGGCTGCTGAAAGTAGTACTCCAAATCCGATTGTTACAACAATTCCGGTCCCTATCCAGAACAATGTTCAAGTTCCGATAAATCATGGAGAAAAACCAGAAAAATTTAATGGCATTGAGTTTTAGAGATGGTAACATAAAATGCTATTCTATCTTACAACTCTAAATTTGGTCAAGTTTCTCCGTGAAGAGGCTCTAGTACTTAGAGAGGATGAAAGTAATCGGCAAGTTGTTGCCACTGTAGACGCTTGGAAACATTCTAATTTCCTGTGCAGAAACTCCATCCTCAATGGCCTTAACAACATGTTGTATAATGTTTACAGCCCTCTGAAAATAGCAAAAGAATTGTGGGATTCTTTGGAGAAAAAATACAAGACAGAGGATGCCGGCACAAAGAAATTTGTTGTCGGTAAATTTCTGGATTTCGTTATGGTAAACTTCCAAACGGTAATTTCTCAAGATAAAAATTTTCAATTAATTTTGCATGATATTCATTCTGAAGGTATGTCTCTTAGCGAGTCTTTCCAAGTCGCTGCTTTAGTAGAAAAGTTACCACCGGCTTGGAAAGATTTCAAAATTATTTAAAACATAAACGCAAGAAGATGACCATGGATAAATTGATTATAAGACTAAGAATTTAGGAAGATAACCGTAAAGCTAAAAAGAGGAATGGTAAGAATCCCAATGAGTCTAAGGCTAATGTGGTTGAACAAGTGCACAAACCACATAACAAAAACAGGAAGTTTACTGGAGATGGTCCTAAACAAGGCAACAATAATGGCAATAAGAAGTTCAAAGAAAAATGTTCAAAGAAAAAAATTATAATTGTGGCAAGACTGGACATCGAGCTTCTAACTGCCGCCGCCCTAAGAAGGATTGCGGAAGTACAAGCAAGAAGACCACCAATCAAGCCAATGTGATAGAATTAGATTATATCTCTGACGGGGTAAATGACATCAATCTCTCTGCTGTGGTGTCTGAGGCTAATTTGGTTGGAAATCCCAAAGAATGGTGGGTTGACACTGGGGCAACTCGTCACATTTGTGCGGACAAGAAGATGTTCACTACTTACAATGAGGCTGCAAATGGTGAACAACTTTTCATGGAAAGTTCTTCTACTTCTACTGTGGCTGGATAAGGAAAGGTGGTCTTGAAGATGACATCAAGGAAAGAACTTACCCTCAACAACATATTGCATGTATCAGACATCCGGAAGAATTTAGTTTCTGGCTCTTTGTTAAGTAAAAATGGTTTTAGCTTTGTTTTGAGTCTGATAAATTTGTATTATCAAAGAGTGGTATGTATGTTGGTAAGGGATACATGAGTGACGGTCTCTTCAAGTTGAATGTAATGATGGTTATACCAAAACTTGCTATTAATAAGAATAACACATCTTTTGCTTATATTCTTGAGTCAAATTTATGGCATGGTAGATTAGGACATGTAAATTTTGATATTTTGCGTAGATTAATTGGTTTGGATTATATACCAAAGTTTGAAATTGATCCTAATCACAAATATGAGATGTGTGTAAAAGCGAAACAAACTAAGTCTCTATTTAAATCGGTTGAAAGAAAAATCGAACCTCTAGAATTAATTCATACTGATGTATGTGATCTTAAATTTGTTCAAACTAGAGGAGGCAAAAAGTATTGCATAACATTTATCGATGATTGCACAAGATATTGTTATGTATACTTACTTAGAAGTAAAAATGAAGCCTTAGAAATGTTTGAACTCTACAAAACTGAAGTTGAAAATCAACTTGGTAAAACCATTAACATGCTTAGAAGTGATAGGGGTGGTGAATATAATGCACCTTTAAATTAATTTTGTGCACAACATGACATTATTTACCAAACTACAGCACCCTATTCTCCACAGCAAATTGGAATTGCTGAAAGGAATAATAGAACCCTTAAAGAAATGATGAATGCCATGTTACTAAGTTCAAGCTTACCACAGAACTTGTGGGGGAAGCAATATTGTCTGCTAATTATGTTCTTAACAGAATACCCCACAAGAAAACCAATAGCACTCCTTATGAATTGTGGAAAGATCGACCACCTTCCTACAAATACTTAAAAGTGTGGGAGTGTTTGGCAAAGGTAGAAGTTCCTATTCCTAAAAAGACTAAGATTGGACCAAAAACAGTGGATTGTGTGTTTATTGGTTATGCTCCGAATAGTATTGCATATCGGTTTTTAACTTATAAATCAGAAATACCTGATATAAATGTGAACACTATTATAGAGTCAAGAAATGTTGTGTTTTTTGAACATGTCTTTCCTTACAAGGAAGGACAGGAATTAAGTTCACAGAAAAGAACTTATGATTGTACACAAAATCAAGAGACTAATGACAATCAAACACAAGAGACTAGTAATGGTCTTAACTAGCAGGATTTAACTGATGATGAACCAAGACGAAGTAAGAGAGCAAGAACATAAAAATCCTTTGGTCCAGATTTTCTAACATACCTATTAGAAAATGAACCTCAAAGCTTTAAGGAAGTAATGACAGGTCGTGAAGCACCTTTGTGAAAAGAGGCTGTTAATAATGAAATTGAATCCATTATGCAAAATCATACTTGGGAATTAGTGGATCTTCCACCCGATTCTAAACCTCTTAGATATAAATGGATATTTTAGAGATGAATACAAGCAGATGATTCAATAGACAAGTATAAAGCAAGACTTGTGGTAAAATGTTACAGACAAAAGGAAGGTCTGGACTATTTTGACACATATTCCCCTGTGACAAAAATAACATTCGTTCGTATGCTTATTGCTATTGCAGCATTGTATAATTTAGAAATACATCAAATGGATGTTAAGATAGCTTTCTTAAACGGTGATCTAAATGAAGAGATCTATATGGAGCAATCCGAAGAGGTTGTAGTGCCAGGGCAAAAAAAGAAAGTTTGTCAGCTTGTGAAATCTCTTTATGGATTAAAACAAGTACCTAAGCAATGACATGAAAAATTTGATCATGCTATGCTTACTAATAGATTTAAGATAAATGAATGTGACAAGTGCGTCTATGTCAAAAACACTGACAAAGGTTATGTCATCGTTTGTCTTTATATGGATGACATGCTTATCATTGGAAGCAGTCAAAACATGATCAAATCAATTAAGCAAATGCTGAATAAAAGATTTGATATGAAAGATATGGGGGTCGCAGATGTTATATTAGGAATGAAAATTACTAAAACATCTGACGGATATGCATTATCTCAATCACATTATATTGAGAAAATTCTTGATAAATTTATCGAGGATGATATGAATGTAGCTAGAAAACCTGTAGACATTAGTCTTTATTTATCAAAAAATAAAGGTGATGCGGTGTCTCAGTTAAAATACTCTCAAATCATTGGAAGCTTAATGTACCTAATGAATTGTACTCGTCATGATATAACTTATGCTGTCAGTAAATTGAGTAGGTACACTAGTAACCCCGGAGAAGACCATTGAAAAGTGATCATTCGGGTTCTTAGATATCTAAGATTTACAGCAGTACTCGAAGGTTATTGTGATGCCAATTGGATATTGGATACTAAAGATTCAAAATCCACTAGTGGATATGTCTTTACTTTGGAAGGCGCTGTTGTTTCTTGGAAATCCACGAAACAGACATGCATCGCACTATCCAGAATGGCTTCGTCATTTCTTAGAAGACATTCCAATGTAGCCAAAACCTGTGTCAGTTATTGGCATTCATTATGATAGTCAATCTACAATAGGTAAGGCACAGAATCATATGTATAATGGTAAGTCATGATATATTGGTCATCGACATAATACCGTAAGACAATTGCTCTCAAATGAAATAATCTCAATAGATTATATAAAATCTAAAGAGAATATTGCCGATTCGTTAACAAAAGGTTTGACAAAAGAGTAAGTGTATAGTTCATCAAAGGGGATGGAATTAAAGCCTATTACATAAGAGTCATTATAATGGTAACCTTACTTATATGACTGGAGATCCCAAGAACTAAGTTCAAAGGGACAACTAAGTTATGTGTGGCTCGCCGAAAATCGCTAAGAGATTAAAATTCCCTACCCATTCCTACGATGAGAGTGACATCTGCAACATATGTTGTATGCAGGGATTTAAGGATAAACTTCACTTTTAATGATTACTTATATCTTGATTTAGGCATAAAATCAAGACAAGTATAAGAGATACTCACAATAAGAATCACCTATATGAGTGTTGAACTAGGGCTGGTTCTATAAGAATAAAGAGGCTAAATTCTCTAGAAGCACTCACGAACAACCAGGAGCGTTCAAGGCCAAAATGAACACAAACGTGAGAACCACGATGTGTCAGAAGATATTTTGTGTGAAATTTATTGTCTTGGCTTCCAGAAACGGCTGAATAATTCAATGCATCGTGTCCATTGGTTAGCTAGTAAGTCTGATAGGTTATCACCAGGGAAGGTTCAAGGCTGAAAGCTACCTATCTTGATGCAAGATATTTTCGATTTATACTCTTTTGAAAAATTCTGCATATTGTTGCATTTCTGTTGTCATCAAATTCCATTCATGTGGGGGATTGTTAGAAATGGGTTTTGAAGTTTTAGAAAAAACAAGATTTTTCCTCAACTTTGGTCTATTTTTAAGGTGGGACCCATGCGCCAAAATTGGCGGGTCTAAGTGGTAACGCGTTCTATGCCGCGTTGTGATTCACGTGGTATATTTGGTTGTTCAAAACCATTATCGGTGAATGGAAAATTGAAGCCAAAGTGAGCTCCATGGAAATGGAGTTTTGGTGGAAAATCCTTAAAGGTTTGAATAAAGGCTTGTCCCATATTGGTTTGGTGGGAAGAATTTTGTGGGTTTATAAGTCATGGGTTTGTAACTTGGGGTAGGCCCCAAGGGGCACCAAGTTTTGTAGAGGGGGAGGTTATAGACAAATTGGGTTAGACCCATTGGACCCAAAAATAAACACACACGTGCGCGCCGTCGCCACCATTCGTCCGGTCGGGCGGGCTGGCCTAGGCCTGGCTTGGGCGCGGGTGTGTGGTATGAGGTTGGGTTGGGCTTGTTTGGTCCAATACTTATATTTTTAGGCCAAAAACATTTGAATTTAATTTTATTTTTTTGGTAAAATAAAACCTCTGTCCATAATTCAAATTAATTCCGAAAAAAATCTGTTCGGTTTTTCCTATACCCAAACAGGTCCATATCTGTTTAAAGAAATTGAACAGATTCAGTTATCTGTTCAAATTCAAACCCAAACAGTGCCATATCTGTTCATTCAAATTGAACAGATTTGTTACCTGTTCAAACAAGTTTATTACCTATTTAATTCAAACTGAAAAGTCTCTCATTTGATTCTTTCACTCCAATTTCGTCCCTAACTCTGCTTGCTCTCTCTGCATTTTGCTACATTGTTTTCTAGTGAGAAAGAGTGTAACACAAAGTGTGTTTGTTGTGCAAACAATTTGTAGTACTGCTATTGTTTGCTGTTGATCATTTTATCTTGGGAGATAGACGTCCATATTTTGAAAGCACCGTAGAGAACACTGGACTTGATTAGAAAATTTGTTCAAGAAATTAATTTGGTAAGTAATTAATTTACTTTTTTGTTTTATTATTTTTCCTGTTTCAAATTTTGATTTTATTTTTGTAATAAAATAAAAATCTGTTTTATTTATTTTATTTCATTTTCTGGTTTGATTTTTGTAATCAAACAATCTCTTTCATTTCCTTTATTTCTTCTGTATTCCGTTTGTTGTTAAGTATACAAATAGAATTTATTTTTAAATACAGTGAAAATTGTCCAATAATTTTTGGTTAAATATGTGATTAATACGATTATGAAAGTTTTGTGGTAGTTACTTATAAGACTTCTATGACTTTTTGTTTCAGTTGTGCTATGTAGCTCGAAAGAGAGATTCCCCGAATCCCCTGAATTCAAAACGACGTCGTTTTATTGTTTTGATTTTTTTTTTTTTTATTTTTTTCAACAACTGGCAGAAGAAAATCAGAAAAGAAGAAGAGAAGAAGAAGAAAGAGTAGCAGACAGAGAGATCATCAACCACCCAACACATCATCATCATCGTCACATCATCACAGATCGGAGGCGGAGATCAGAGATCGGAGGCCTGCGACGATCGGGTTGCGACGATCGGAGGCAGAGGCAGAGGCGGAGGCGGCGACGATCGACTCTCTCTCTCTTCCTCCATTCCCTCTTCCCCTCTCTTCTCTTTCTCTCTTTCTCTTTCTCTTCTCTTTCTCTTCTTCACTCTTCCATCTGTTTCAGACATAACGAAGGAAGGAAGAAAGGAAAAAAAAAAAAAAAACTGCCCAAAACGACGTCGTTTTGGGCAGTCGGGGGATTCGGGGGAGAGAGATTCGAGCTACGAAGGATTATTCCTTTTCGTTATAAGTCAAATTAATTTTTAGTTTATGAAAGTTTACGGTGTGTTTTGGTATGTACTGGATTAAAGATCATAAAACTTGAAAAATAAAAAAATATTTTTTAAAATTCAAAACAAAAGTTATTTATATATTATTTTATTTGTGTCATAATCATCTGATTTGATTCACATTACCTCTTATTTTGATTACATATTAGTACATGTTATTTTAGCACATCATCATATTTGGATCATATTCATCTTATTTGGGTCACATCACCTCTTTATTATATCACTTCAATTCCAACTTAAATTTCGTATTTTTTCATAAAAAGTCAAAATATATACTAATCTAACATTTCTCAAATAATTTCATAGTTTATAATTAAATTTGGAGTGCATATACCCTTTTAGGGGTTTATAGTAGCATAGCACTCCCCTAGAGAACAAGGAGTAAGAAACACACATCCCCTCACATCAACACCATATAGTTACTACTTGATTCCATCAAGATTTCCCAACTCATTTCACTGTCACAAATAAAATAATTATAAAAATAAATAAATAAATAAAGTTAAAATAAAAAAACCAACACTTGCCATGTGAATCCCCACCTCACCAAAGAATATCACCCAAAAATAAATAAATAAATCTCAAATGCATATAAATTACCTCACCTCACAGACTCTCTTCAGACAACTTTTGTGGACTGGTCGTCCTTCTCTTGACCTTTGTCTACCAAAATCCTAGATGGGTTTTTGGTACCAAGCTCTGTTAACATTGTTTCTTCAAGCTCTGTTTGTTTCTTTGTCTTTGCAAGAGGCAAGAACAGAGCAAGTCTACAATGTGAGCAATTTGAGAGGTAGAGAGTTATTAGCAGCAAATGGGTGTAATTTGTTTCAAGGGAAATGGGTTTTTGATTCTTCTTATCCACTCTATGATTCCTCAAGCTGTCCTTTCATAGATCCTGAATTCAATTGCCAAAAATATGGTCGCCCTGATAATGGGTATCTCAAGTACTCTTGGAAACCTGACTCCTGTAACTTACCCAGGTACCTCTCTCTCTCTCTTCTCTCTCTCTCTCTCTCTATATATATATATGTATGTATATCTGTGTCTGCAAATGCTGATATATATACATATTCAAAATCAATATTTTGGTTTGAAATTTCATTCAAAATGCTGAACTCAAAACAATTTCAAGTAATTTGGATTACAATGTATTGAGATGAGCAAAAACTTCATTTACTTTTTTCCTTTTTTTTTTCTCCCCTTTTTTGTTGTTTGTTGACAATTTTTACAGTAAAATGGACATGGCATAAAGCTAATGAATTTACATTCAATTTGCAATCTTACAAATTATAAAGGAATATAAGTTGAGTGGTTAAAATTCAATCTATTGAGGGTTATTGAGGTGGTTTGAACTTGCAAACAGTCACTTTGTGCAAATTATATCAAATTAAAAGTGTACACTAGTATACAAAAAGATGGTGTGTAGTTTAGTTGATAGTAATATTTGGTTTAGTGATTTTATTTTTGAATCCCTATAGTAACAATTAGTCAACATAAATATTGGAGAAAAATATAGTATTGTTATAGCCTTTTGAGAATCAAAATTATGTGACAAATTTAAAGTATACACTCAGGGCATGTTTGATTTGGTGGATTAGAGCATAAGATTGGGATTATTAATCCGTGGGCCCAATTATTCTATGTTTGTTTTAACATTTTGGTTTAGGATTATTAATCCAATGGATAATTAATCCAACAAATTTGTAGAATTATTAGTAATGGGGTAGGGGTGAGATTATTAATCTAATGGACATTAATCCAATTGGATAGTGAATACCACACTAATTTAATAGGATTATTAATATTTCACTATTAATTTTGTGAACCAAACATGACCTCAATCTACTATTTTGAGATCTCATTTAATTAAAACTAAACTGGGTATACATTTTTTTATCAAATTAATGAGTGCAAGTGAAAATCAAAAAAAAATTACACAATATTAATTTGAACTTTATTAGTTTGGTAATCAATTTTCTATATTTTGGATATGTTATTTATTTGTGTTTGTTGATGTTGATGAAGGTTTGATGGGAATGAGTTTCTGAGAAGGTGGAGAGGAAAGAACATAATGTTTGTGGGTGACTCACTGAGTCTGAACCAGTGGGAATCGTTGTCATGTATGATTCATGCGTCGGTGCCAAAAGCCAAAACCTCCTTCGTCAGAACGCCCTTGCTGTCTCATGTGACCTTCCAGGTCAGTTTGATTTTCACCTTTTTGTGTGTGTGTTTTTTTAATGGTTTATTTCTACATTTGTTCTTTTAAATGCTCTGTTTTCTCTGTTCTGTTCCACATGGTTTGGCATAATATGTATGTGAACTGATTATAATATATATATTTTTATTTTAGAGATCTGTATAAAACTGTTTGGTGTAATTTTTATTTGTGTAACTTTTATTTTGAAGTTATTAGGAATAAATAGTTTAAATAAATTGAAAAAATTGATTATATGAAAGTTGGTAGAGTGATACTTTTGGTTTCTACTTTATGATTATTTGCTTTCAACTTATAAAAAATGTGCACCAAACAAGCTTATAGTGATCTTGGAGTGATTTTTTCTTGAATGATCTTATATTGTTTTTTTTTTATGGTTGAGATTTTATTCTATAAATGTTGATTGTACAAGTTAAGACTACACCCAAAAAAAAATCTCTAAGATCACTATTGAAAAAATCACTCAAGAGGATCCGAACTCCATTTTCTCTGTTGGGCTTATTTGGTGCATTTTTTATTTTTCTAAACTATAAGTTGATAATCATAAATAGAAGCTAAAAGCACCTATTTTCTAACTTTTAGATAATTAGTTATTTATTTATTTATTTATTGAAACTATTTCTACCTCATAAACTAAAGAAAAATGTTTGAGGGCCACAATTTCTGTGGCTCAAATGGCTCGAATTTGCCAAATTTTGCTGTAAACTAAAAGCATAAGGTACACCAAACAATCAAGTACAAACTCTTAGAATAATAATAATAAAAGCTATTAATAGCAGTGTAAACTGCACCAAACAACACCATTATGTTCTAAACCAATGTCATAATTGAAAATTTTACAAGTATGGCATGTCACATTTGTTAATTTATTAGGAGATAAAAAACAATCTAATTAGTATCTGTTTAAATTTTTTTCTTAGCTATAATCATCACATAAATAATATCACGTACCACTCTTGTAATATATAATAATTTTTCCTCAATTTTTTTTGTGTGGTGTAAAAACAAAAAAAAAAAATTAGAACTCTAATTTGTGAGCTCTAATAGATCAAATATGTATGTGGGGACTATCTGATGTGATGTTTTGGTCTTCTTCTTCCTTTTTTTTTTTTTTTATCTCACTAGAGCTCAATTAGAGCTCTAGTTTTAGGGGATTTATCATTGTTGATCATTCATAATGGTTGGACAACTTTAGTAACTTTATCTGTTGTGACGTGGTCAGTGACCAAAATAAATGTTTTTGTATATATATATATTTTTGGGTCATCCTTCTCTATAGTTCGCGTGTCATTGGGCCCGTTAGAGCTCACCAAGGGTCTTGTTTCGATAATTCGAAGACATCGTCGAGTACTTTATCTATACAAAAAATCACATTAATCAGATATCGATAGAAATTTCAATTTGAACTCGGATCGACGGGGACCCGGACCACTCCGTCCCGATAAGCCCAATTTTCCCCAAAAATTACCCCTCAGAGGGCGGGGGCTAGTATTGAAAAATGGATCCTTGATGGTTTTCGGACGGGGGACGGTGATAAGTTCCCCGACCTCGGCCCTACCCCGCCCCGAATGTTCCTCGAACAATCCCCGTATATATATATATACTTAGGGCTCCACTTTTCATCACTCATCTGTTCTCTCTCTCTCTCTCTAACAATGCATTCGACCCTCAACCTTCTTCTTCATCTTCATCTTCCTTACTCCCTCCTTCGAAGATGACCTCCAAATCATCCACCACTGCTCTCACTCCTTCGTCGTCGGCTCTTCCCCCCGATCCACCCATTCCAATTCCCTCCCTTTCAAGTCCTTCGACCCTGTTCTCGATTTCGATAGCTCTGAAAAAGACGAAGACGAGATGATTGGAGATGGCAATACGAAGACGAAGACGACTTTGATAGCTCCAAGCCATCCTTGTTGATTTTGGAGGTGAAATCGGCTCTAATGATCTTGATTTGTTGTTGTTGCTACTGGTTTTTTTTTTTTTTTGCGCCGGGGAATGTTCGGGGTCGGGGAAACCCGATCCCTATTAGGGGGCGAGGGTGGGGCGGGGAGCGTGGACGGTAATAGGTTCCCTGTCAGGGATCGGGGCCGAAAACGGGAAAATTTTCACCATCGGGGATCAAGGATGAGGAGTGTGATCCTCGGCCCCACCCCAGCCTGTTGCAATCCCTAGATATCAATAACCACTTAATTAAATCATATTTCTGTCAACAGTAAATATGATTTCAAAAAATTTTATTGACAGAAATCTAATTTGATCAAGTAAGTATCGATATCCGATCAACATGATTTTTTGCACTAATAATACACTCGACGAGTTATACACATTAAACGGTTCAAATTATCTAAACATCGTGGTGGACCCTATAAACCTGAACAACACGATCTAATCCACTATATGGACCGGAAATAATTTGATTCCTATTTTTTTTTTTTGTTTTTTTTTTTTTATTTCCACCCTGAAGATAAGTGATATCCCACGGATAATTCATTAGAGGCTTTCCCACCCCCATGTTTTCTATGATTTTTATTTGTGATGTTATATGTAGTTATAAAAATAAAATATAAAAAAAAATAAGAAAAAAGAAAAAAAGAAAAAAAGACGATGACAACAACAACAATGAAAATGTTTAAAAATATCCTTATTTTTTTAATTTTTAAAAATTATTTTAGTACAAAAACAAAAATCTCACTTGTTAACGATTTTATTTCTGCTTTTTTTTTTTTTTGAAAGCTAAAAATAAAAATTTTGTTTGGTATATTGATTTTGTTTTCAAAAAAATAAAATTGATTTTAAAATTTTCAAAATTTTTCAAAACACAAAAAGTTATTTTCACTTGTTTTTAAAACAAGTTTTCACTTTCTCTTTTCACCCGCCACCTTTGGCCACCACAACCACCCCCCGCCGCCAGTGGGTGTCGAGCTCCAGCCAACCTCCGACGACTCTCCGGCTAGTAGGAGGTCACCATGGACCTTTGGTCACTTTTTTGGTGTCCTTCTAGCCACCCCGTGTCTTCCGACAACATCCAACCACTAGGTCCAACAAACACCTTCGGCTACCCATCACTACCGGTCACTACATCTGTTCACCCTCCATATCCGACTACCAAATCTGGCAATATATCAAATATATTTCTTTGTTTTTATTTTTATTTGTTTTCAAAATATTTTTATACACCAAATAAGTTTTCTAGTTTTTTTTTTATAAAATAAATGAAAACCTATTTCTTATTTTTTGTAAATTAAAAATTAAAAACGTTAACAAACTACACTTTAAAAAGTGAGTTTGAAAAAAACTATTTACTCAAATAATTTTTGGGAAAAGTTTGTCAAATGATTGTAAAAAAAACAAAAAGAAAAAGAAAAAGAAAAAGTGAAATGAAAAAGAGTAAATTATACTTTGA
>JAPPVO010004523.1:0-40847 GCA_030407325.1 Camellia japonica
TTTGGTTTCTAAGTAGTTCAATTTTCTTTGATTTGTTCAAAACATAGAGAAATTGGTGATTTTTTTTGGTTTTTAAGTAGCCCAATTTTCTCTGATTTGTTCAAAACATAGAGAAAATTTCTTTGGAAAGTCTAGAGAAAACTACAAAAATTTGCAAATCAGAAAAATTTGTGCAAACCAAAGAAATTTAGAGAGAATTTATCTGGAGAGTGGGAAGTTTAGAGAAATTATCTGAATTGAAATTTCTCTGGATCGATTTGTGAGGGACCTTAGATATTATGAAAATATTGGATGTCCTCTATGCTATAAATTCTTAATACCAAGAACCCTAAAAAAAATCTCCTAAATTATTTGGTCAATACTTACAAAAATAACAAAATATTTTTTGAAAAAAATAAACAAAATATTTTTTCAAAATAATATAAAATAAAAAATAATTTTAAAGAATAAAATAAAAAAAAAGTAATTTTTTGATCTTTTTTTAAATAGAATTTTGAAAAAAATTTAATCATGAATTTTGAATTGAGAGTTTGAATTATACGGTTGGTTATGAATTTTACCCCGTCTTAGTATTATTTTGGGGTTAGAATTGCGATTCTAGAAGTAAACTAAAGGGGACCTAAACAAAACCACCCACCCCCGGGGCACCCAAACATATGTTGGTCCACGCACGTGTCTCTAACTTTGAAGTCAAAGTTAGCCCTGGTCATGCACGTGTCTCTAATTTGAAGTCAAAGTTGGCCCTGATTTCACAATTATTTTAAAAATTAAATTATCAAAAAAGATAAATTAATTATAAAAATTAATAAAATAAAATATTATTATTTATTTATAATTATTATATTTTTTTCTCATAAAAATTTAAAAAAAATTTTAAAAATTAAACGACATTAAAAAAGTCAAATTAAAAAAATCTTAACAAAAAAATCAGTCCAAAAAAACACATCCATTCATTTTGCTTTTGTCAACAGAGTTAGGTAAGCTCACAATAATTAACAAACCTCCGTTGATTTTTCTGCTACGCCTCAATCCATCAAAATCAATTATATATTCCCAAAATCAATCACAAAATTAAGCATCTCTCGTTACTGAATTTTTTAAATATTTTTTTATAAATATTTTATTAAAAAATAATATAAAAATTCATTTTTTAGATTTAGTAAGACCATCTCCAACGGTACATCAAATCATGCATCAGATTTGAAATTTGATAAAAAAATAACTTTTTCAAATTCCAATGGTTTCACCAATTTGATATCAAAATGAGAATGGAACAAACATTTCATCAAACTGAGGACAAGCTTTGTATATCAGTATTTCACTGTGTTTGACCATTGGGGTAGGCCAACCGGTCAAACAACCGGATGTCCTGCCAATTGACCCATCGGTCGATTGATTCCTTTTCAAATAGGTAGGTTCAAACCGGTCAAAAAGGTTCAAACAAGTAAAAAAAAAAAAAATTTAGCCTTACTGCACGATTAGAGCAAGCTATATCAGATTGAGAAAATTGATTTTTTTTTTACTCAAATTTGGTGAAAAATTTGGTTCACCGTTAGAGATGCTCTAATATGTCAATAAAATGATTGGTTGATGACAAAGAATAAATGAGAGAGAGAATTGATTTATATATTTTTATAAAGTGTCACATCATTAGATATAGAAACTGTGTCTAATTTTTTGGTCTGAATAGTAATACTTCATTTTATTTTTTAAGTATAATGTCCATCTAAAATATATAAAACAAAAATTACTTAAACAATTCACAAAAATTATGAAAAACAAAAAAATTAATTTTAAAATATCAATCAAATCAAGTAACTCTAATTACCAAGAAAATCTCTCACCACACACAGAAAAATTATTAGGTATTTTCGAAATGGAAAATGTCTCGTAGCTCAAATTTTGTGGCTCAAAAGTGGCTCAAATAGCCAAAACGACGTCGTTTTGGCCATTTTTATGTTGTTCTGTACTCAAAACGACGTCGTTTTGGCCATTTGAGCCACTTTTGAGCCACAAAATTTGAGCTACGTAGCATTGTCGTTTCGAAATATCACATTCATACTCTATTAATCAACATTCACCATACTTTTTAGATTCGTCAATCACCTAATATATAATTATAATACTATGGGCTGATTTGGGAACTCTTAAAAAATTTAAAAAATCAAAAACTTATCAAAAAAAAGTTAAAAAGTTATCACTATTCACTAAAAAAAATATTAAAAAAATAATATACACATAATAATACAAATAAAAAAAAATACAATTAATAAGGTACTGACGTGATGGGCCCGTCAGTGACTGAAAAAAAAAATAGGGAGTAAAATATTCATTAAATTGGATGGTAGAGCTGGGCCCGTGCGGGGCCCACCATGGGTCCGTTTGGTAATTAGAACCGTTTAATATGTAGAACTTGTTTAGTACTATATGCCTATAAAAAATCATGTCTATTGGATATCGCTAAATATATGATCAAATCAGTTTTGTAAAAAAATGGATGATGTTATAGTTAACAGTTAACAAAAAAAACTAACACGATCAGATAGCTATCGATATCCAATCAACGTGATTTTTTACAAGCATATAGTACTTGAGGAGTTCTACCTATTGAACGGTTTTGATTAGTAAAACGAGACCCGTGGAGCCAAACAGAACTGACCAATTTATGCCTGAAAAGTAGAGAATCAATCTCTTACCCACCCTCTACTGCGTTGCTTCCAACCGTACGACCTATACCATTACTTTATTCCCCTATATACTTATTTATACAAATTTTTAATACACATTTTTTCATAAAAAGTCAAAAAGTTAACCAAAATATCCATATTTTTTTCCTCAACTTTTTAGTCCAAAAAGACAAAAAATACACTTATTTAAGACACCACTAACAACCATATAATTATATCTTTATTATCAATTATAATATCATAAGAGCATCTTCAACGATTCAGTATTTTCTTTACCAAATTTGAGTAAAAAATGGCTTATTTTTTCAATCTGATATCAGTTGCTCCAACGGTGCATCAAAAAGAAGAATCATCCCGTGGGTTAACCGGTTGGTCGACCGGTTAAGCAATTTTTTTTTATTTTTTATTTTTTTTTTACTTTTTTGAACTGTTTGAACCTACCAATTTTTGAACCATTTGCATGAGCTGGTCGACCGGTTGGTCAATCGGGTAGTCGACTAGGGGTCGACCACCATGTGTAAAATTTTGACAAATTTATGCTTTAACGGCTATGCACAGTGCATTGGTGAAATAAGCAACCTGTTCTCACTTTAATGAATTATTTTCTGAATTCTCATTTTAATACTTGTTTATTGAAATCATTGAAGCATCAAAAATTGACTTTTTTATTAAAATTTAAATCTGATGCTAAATTTGATAAAACTGGCCTAAAACCACGTAAATCCAATAATCACTCTGCAACAAGATGGTTCCTTTCTAGGTGTGCACTATATATACAGAGACGTATATGAATATGACTCCATTTTCTCTCAGATTCATACAATACAACTCAAAAGTCATGGCTGCGCAAAGTGTTGGACCAATGTCCACATGCCACGTGGTGGCTATGCCTTCCGCAGGGAGGGGACACATCAACCCCATGATGAACCTCTGCAAGTTACTGGCTTCCCGGAGCCACCACATACTCGTCACCTTCGTCGTCACCGAGGAGTGGCTCGGCTTCATCGGCTCTGATCCCAAGCCGGACAACATCCGATTCCGCACCATCCCAAACGTCTTGCCTTCGGAGCTGGTCCGAGCAGCCAACATGGCCGCCTTCGCCGAAGCTACCATGACCAAAATGGAAGAGCCGTTTGAACGGCTCCTCGATCGGCTAGATACGCCGGCGACTGTCATTGTAGCCGATGCTTTCTTGAATTGGGCGGTTGAAGTCGGGAACAGAAGGAATATTCCGGTGGCTTCGCTTTGGCCGATGCCGGCGTCGGTGTATTCGTTAATGTACCATTTTGACCTCCTCGTCCAGAACGGGCATTTCCCGATTGATTTATCAGGTACGTCAAAGCATACCATAACTCGCTGTACTACATCGCTACATCTTCAAATGTGGTTAATGTACGGTTGGGCTAGTCATATTTCAATTTAGATTTGATTAAAAATTTCACTTGATGTAGATGTAGTGAATTTTAATCACCAAGATCATATTTTTAGGTCTTCGTTTGATTTCCCTTTTTGTGGGAAAAAAAAAATTAAGTCATTTTGTGAATTTATTTTTCATCAAAAAATTAATTTTAATCGCTTAACATAAATAAGTGAGAGTCTAATAAGAAAGTATTTACATCATTGGAATAAAAGTAGGGATTTTTATTGATAAATTCTATTTAGAAATGTACTAACTCAAGAAGTTTATGAAAGAATTTTTTAACTCACTTAGTCCCATGTATTTATATTTTTATTCCATAAAAATCTTTTTTCTTGATTTACATTATTTTCTTAGACTCTTATGCCCTTATATTTAATATTGATATTTAATGTGGAGAGAAAAGGGAAAGGACCAAGGCATAGAAAATTTCATACACAAATTAAATAATATTGATATTATTATTTTATATTATTATATAATGTGAATATATTTTTAATTGACGACACATTAAAAATAATGTGAACATTCTCTCTTATCTGATGTGAATATATTTTTAATTGATAGCACATTAAAAATAATCTGAACATTCTCTCATCTGATGTGAACGTTCACAATATTTTTCGAAAAATTTTCTCTCATCTAATGCAGTGATGTGAATATTCACAACATGTTATATTTTAATTAACAACACATTCAATCACAACATATAGTGATGTGAACGTTCACATTTGTATGTTTTAGTATGAATATTCACATGATGTAATTGACAACACAATGAGAAAAAGTCATTTTAAATTAATGTGAATATAATGATGTGAATATTTATTTTAATTGCATGATGTGAATATTCACATCATATAATTGACAACACAATGACAAAAATTCATTGCAAATTAATACGAATATAATAACAGTTAATATACTGATATATGGGAACTACCAAAACATAATAAAAATCAACATTAATAGGGGGCATGAGAGATTGGGGTTGTTTTAGTCTTCTTGCTTCAAATAAAATCTAATAAAATTGTAAAAAAATTTATAAATTAGATGTAATAAAATTCTTAAAAAGAAAATTTATCAAAAAGGCTCCCATAAAAGTATAGCGTAATGATTATTCATTAGAATATTTACCATTACGCTTTGTTTATTTAAAAAAAAAACATTAAAAATAGAATTATTATTCAATATTATAATTGAATGGTCATTCTGAAAAAGAATAAGAAATAAATATTTCATTCTGCCTCACTTTAATTTTATTCTAGTGAATTAAACCTACAAAACTCAACTTTACTTTGTATTGTTTTGGCAATAGTCTAAAACATTCAAAAACCCAAAAATTATTATAAAAAATCAATTAGTTTTCTTATTTTTTTACACATCGTCTCATATAAAATCAAAATGAAAATCAAAATATCCAATTCTCAAAACAAAAATGTTTCATTCACATAAATTTTTTCCTTGAATTTTTTACTGGTAAGAAACTCATTCGGAGAGAATTCGGAGAGAAAAATTGTGTGAATATAACATTATTCTTCCTGAAACAATTTTCCAGCCCAAATTGAAATGTTAATGGGTCAACTGGCTACTCTCTAGTATATGATCCAATAAATAACAGGTCAGGTTACATGTTGGACATGAGAACCAATTTTACTAGATTACATGTTCACTCTCTATAATTAAAAAAAAAATAAAAAAATAAAATCATATTTCTGGTTAGATTTTTTTTCTGTTTGTAAGCATTACTATTTCCATTTACATGACATTGATGAAATTGACTTGAATGCTTCCATCAAATGATAGAGAGAGGAGAAGAACGAGTGGAGTACATTCCTGGACTATCTCCAATCCGATTAGCAGACCTTCCAACCATCTTCCACACTAAGGATCAACAACACTTGCGTAAGGCCTTCTATATGATTTCCAAAGTGCCTCAATCAAAATATCTATTGTTCTCCTCTATCTACGAGCTCGAATCTCCAGTTGTTGATGCTTTGCAACTCAAATTTCCAATTCCCATCTATTCTTTTGGCCCCCTCATACCTTACTTCAATCTTGAACTTCCTCCCTCTCACACCATCGCTAGCCAAACCGATCATGACTACCTCAAATGGTTAGACTCTCAACCTCAGAGCTCTGTTTTGTACGTTTCGATGGGAAGTTTCCTCTCTATTTCAAGTGACCAGATGGATGAAATTGTAGCTGGGTTGCGGGACAGTGGTGTGCGGTGCTTGTGGGTGGCGCGTGACAAAGCGTCTAGGTTAAAGGAGGCTTGTGGCAGTTTAGGGATGTGGTGCCTTGGTGTGACCAATTGAAGGTGTTATGCCATTCTTCAGTTGGGGGATTTTGGACTCATTGTGGGTGGAATTCAACTATGGAAAGTGTTTTTGCAGGCGTGCCATTCCTTACTTTGCCTCTGCTTGCGGATCAAATTCTGATCAGTAAATTTATTGTGGAAGATTGGAAGATTGGGTGGAAGGTGAAGAAAGATGGGGAGATTGATAAGTTGGTGACGAGAGAGGAAATTGTTGAGCTCGTACAAACGTTTATGAATTTGGAGAATCCTGAGAGGAAAGAGATGATGAAAAGAGTAAGAGAAATTAGAGAGATTTGTCGACGAGCAATTGAAAAAGGAGGGTCATTTGAATCAAACATTGATGCTTTTGTGAAAGATATTTTCAAATAAATAGACCAAACTTGTTGAACTATATTAGAAAATAAAAATAAAAAATCAAATTTTAGCATTGTTTCATATCTTCTCCAGTCATGACTCAAATTTGAATTGAATTTTTTTACTTGATTACATGCACTCCAGTAAACACTATTTTTCCTGTAGATTTTTATTTTTTATTTTTTATATAAAAAATACATTATATTCCTTAAATGTCAATTTAGTAAATAAGTAAAAATTTAAATTAAGCACATATGCTATCAAGACATTTGAGTCAATATCTAATTATTTGAACTCAATTCATAATCTGTTTGTTTATATTTCATTTAAAATTGGTTAAAAACTGAATAAATGTACTTTAAATTCATTTTAAAAATCATTAATTCAATAAAAATCACTTACAGTCATATGCATACTGCCTATTTGTATCCATATATAATTGGTTTGGGGGCCTTGCACTTAAATGGCAATTTTTTTTATTTTTTTTTGGGGATCAAATGCACTTAAATGGCATCTGATAACTTTATATATTGGTCTATATGGTAGCAAAGCAACTGACTTCTTATAATGATTCAGATTGGTTCGTATCGTATTGCAGCAAATAACTTCTGATTCTGTTTATGAGAAAAGTTATTTGGTGTTTCCAACTGCTATCTAATCATGTGTTTACTTAAAAATAGTGGCATGTCATAATTTAAAATAAAATAAAATAAAATAAAAATTAGAAACAAATTCAACTTTTAAACGAATATAATTGAATAAGCGCACATTATTATTGGGTCTCTCTTAATAATTTCTGATCCATTATCTAGTGTTTTTAAAGCACTATATTATGTGTTCACTCAAACGATAAAGATATTCTAATAATTTTTTTTAAAAAAATAAAAATATTACAAACACCAAAAATACTTATAATAATTGGACGAACACATTGTCGTGTTGATATTCCCAAACTTAAAAGAAAGCTTTGGAACAGTCAACATGTGGCACATAATGAATTGTCAAAATTAAATTTGTTTACAATAAAAATAAATAAAAATAAAGCTGTTAATCTGAATGGTCACCAACTCTTGTATAAATTTGTTAATCTGATTTCCAATATCACCAAAGCCCAATATCTCTTGTTCTCCTCCATATTCGAGCTCGAAGCTCAAGTCATCAATGCTTTAAAACCCAAATTTCCATTTCCCATCTATTCTTTCGGCCCCCTTACTTACTTCTATAAAATATTTATAGAAAGAGAAAAGAGAGAGACTGAATGAAGAAGTTGTATTCTATATTCTGAGATTGGTTACAAGAGTGCTTGTACATTTATAGCTGACTGAAGCACCGAAAGAATGAAAGTGTAATGATGAAAGTGTGTGAGTGGTGTTACAACTTTCCAGCATAGAAGAGCATACAATGTATGTTAAGATATATATTAATCTAAAGTGGGATTATTAAATCAGCCGAAAGTGTGTGTGAGTGTATATTATATATTAACAGCCCCCCGCAAACTCAAGTAGGGTAGGCATCCACCAAGTTGAGTTTGGAAACAAGATCACGGAAGCGGCCAGGAGGATGAGCTTTGGTGAAAATATCAGCAGGCTGATCGGCAGAGGCAATAGGGAGAAGATGAACAGTGCCACGAGTAACATGCTGTCGAATGAAATGACAATCAATCTCAATATGCTTTGTGCGATCATGAAAAACATCATTGTGAGCAATTTGAATGGCACTCTGATTGTCACAATAGAGAGAGGTAGCTCCATCAGAGGAAACACCCAGATCAGTAAGAAGCCAGCGAAGCCAGAGAAGCTCCTGAGTAGTATCAGCGAGAGCTCGGTATTCAGCTTCGGTACTAGAGCGGGCAGTGAGGGATTGTTTTTTGCTACGCAGCCAGCGAAGCCAGAGAAGCTCCTGAGTAGTATCAGCGAGAGCTCGGTATTCAGCTTCGGTACTAGAGCGGGCAGTGAGGGATTTTTTTGCTACGCCAAGTAAGAACAGAATCCCCTAAGAAAAAGCAGAAGCCCGTGGTGGAGCGTCGGTTCGTAGGATCCCCAGCCCAATCAGCATCAGAAAAAGCACGCAGTTCAAGAGAGGAGGAAGTAAAGTAGTGAAGACCATGGAACATAGTGCCTTTGAGGTAGCGAAGGATGTGGAGGAGAGCGGTATAGTGGGGAGTGCGAGGAGCCGACATGTACTGACTAACAATGTGAACAGCATAGGCAATGTCAGGACGAGTTACTGTGAGATGGACAAGACTACCGACGAGCTGGCGATAAAGAGTAGCATCCGAGAGGAGATCTCCATCGAGAGGAGTGAGACGAAGCTGAGGATCAACCGGAGTAGAGGTAGTTTTGCAATCGGTAAGACCAGCACGAGCTAGAAGATCAGATGTATATTTGGCCTGTGACAAATAGGAACCAGTAGAATCATGAGAGACCTCAAGGCCTAGGAAGTAGTTAAGAGTACCAAGGTCCTTCATTTCAAACTGACGGTGAAGAAACCGTTTGAGGTGGAGAATACCAGCTGCATCATTACCAGTGATAATCATATCATCCACATATAGAAGGAGAAGAGTGGTATCATGAGGAGTAGTCCGGATAAACAGAGCAGAGTCATAGGAGCTAGAAGTGAACCTGAAGTCATGAATGGTAGAACTGAACTTAGCAAACCAAGCTCGGGGCGCTTGTTTGAGGCCGTAAAGAGCACGCTGTAGTTTGTAAACCTTATGAGGTGGAAAAGTGGACTCAGGTGGAGGTTGCATGTAAACCTCCTTAAGTAGATTACCATTGAGAAAAGCATTTTTGACATCCATCTGAAAGAGCTCCCAGTGACGTGCAGCAGCAACAACAAGTAAACTACGAACAGAGGTAAGCCGAGCAACAGGGGAGAAGGTCTCCTCATAATCAATGCCATATTCCTGGTTGAAGCCTTTGGCAACAAGACGAGCTTTGTAGCGTTCAATAGAGCCATCAGAACGAGTCTTGATTTTGTAAACCTATTTGCAGCCAATCGCGGTTTTGCCAGGAGGAAGATCAACAAGATCCCAAGTATGAGTTTTGTCCAAAGCCTGGAGTTCATCAGTCATAGCGTGCTGCCAAAGAGGATTAGTACAAGCCTCACGATAGGAGGTAGGTTCATAAGTAGAAAAGGCAGCAGACCCAACAATATAATCACGAAGATGGATAGGAGGTTGAGTTACCTGGCGTGGTCGACCCGTAGGAGGATCGGTAGGAGGAAGAACCGGTGTAGAAGGAGGTGGTACAGTGAGAGGTGGACCTTCAGGGAGAGCAGTCTGGACGGGATCAGGAGTGAGCAAGGGCGTCTCGATGAAGGAGGAACCTGTATCAAATTCATCAGAGAAGAGATCTATGGAAGGATTAGTAAACAGTGCATTAGTGGAAAGTGTGGGTAAGTGAAAGGAGGATAGGGAGGAAAACATTTTGTGCTCCCAGAAAACGACATGGCGGGAGATACGAAGGCGGTTAAAGAGAGGGTCCCAGCAGCGAAAGCCTTTGTGTTCAATTCCATACCCAAGAAAGCAACAAAGACGAGAACGAGGTTCAAGCTTGGTGTGTTCATGGGATTGAAGCAGAACAAAGCAGGCAGAGCCAAAAACTCGAAGATTAGTGTATGGAGGGGGAGTGCCATGCAGACGTTCAAAGGGAGTTTGATTATGGATGAGAGGGGTAGGAGCACAATTGATAGTGTAGACAGCAGTGAGGGCAGCTTCCCCCCAAAAGTTTTCAGGGCAAGAGGAAGAGAGAAGGAGAGCGCGAGTAGTGTCAAGAATATGCCTATGTTTCCGTTCAGCACGGCCATTTTGCTGGGACGTGCCGGCACAGGAACGATGAGGCAGTGTACCATGACTCTGAAGAAAAGAAAGAAAATCTGAATCCCGATATTCCATAGCATTGTCAGAGCGAAAAAGTTTGATGGTTTTGGAAAATTGGGTGTGGACCATTTGAGCAAATCGATAATAAATGTGTTTAAGTTCAGACCGAGTTTTCATGAGAAAAATCCAAGTAAAACGGGAAAAGTCATCAATAAAAACAACAAAATAACGAGATCCCCCCATAGTAGTAGTAGGGGAGAGGCCCCAAATATCCAAATGTATAAGATCAAAAGGTGCATGGGAAACAGAAGTACTTTAATTGAATGATAAAGCAGGTTGTTTGGCAAGTTGACAGGGTATACAATTGAAAGTATCTTGAGGTACATGACCCAATTGTCCACTAGAAACCAAAGACTTTAAGTGATTAACAGAAATATGTCCTAAGCGACAATGCCAAAGATAAAAAGGAGATAATGAGGGAGCAGATGCAGGAACAGCGATCTGAGGAGAGTCAGGAACATGAAGGTGAATGAGCTCATAGAGACGTCCGTGCTTATGGCCGATCCCAATAGTCTGCCCCGTCTAAGGGTCCTGCACCAAACAATGAGTAGTCGAAAAGGTGACAGTCAGACCAAGTTCACATAATTGACCAATAGAAATAAGGTTTAAAGTGAGAGCAGGGATATGATAAACTTGAGGTAAAGACAAAGACGATGTGGAAACAGTACCGACATGACGGACAGACATGAGAGAACCATCAGTAGTTTGAATTGAGGGAATATGAGGAGATGAAGAGATGGAAGAAAATATAGTAGAACTAGAGGTCATATGATTACAACAGGTAGAATCAAAATACCAAGAAGAGTTACCTGGAATCACAGACAAAGCAGTAGGAGGAGGTGTACCAGAAGGGGAGAGAAGGTGTTTGAACATGGCCTCTACATCGGTGGGAGAAAAGAGAGGGGTAGACGGAGCAGGTGACTCAGAAAGACCCTCAGAGGCAGCAGTAGCAGCAGCAGTGTGATGAGACTGAGGCCCGGAATGAGATTGAGGCCCGGAATGAGACTGAGGGCCGGAACGATGAAAGCTCCCTGTAATAACCCCGACCCGTAATTAGCTCATTACCGGTAATTAAGGATGTTAATTAAGTGATTAAGATTGATGATGGGATTTATAGGTAATTTGTAACATAATTGGTTGCCTATCTGTTGACTGTTAAATCTTCTGTCCATGCTTAATGGTTTAAACTGTAAATTGAAGGCCTTATCGGCATCCGAAAACGAAATTGATTATCCCATTGTGTTAATTGGAATTTTTAGAACCTTATGGCATACTTATGTAAAATGTGATTTGGTATGATTAATTTAGATTAAATAAAGCTAATTAAATAGTTGGCGTAAATTACAATTTTGCCATATTAGTGGCTTATTTCTCCAACACCTTTGAGCCTTATTTTTGGTTGTTCCATTCGTTGGTCCCTTAGTGTAAAAAATCTGAGGAAACATTTTAGAGAGAGAGGGAGAGCAATTCTAGAGAGAGAGGGGGAGAAATTGAAGAAGAAATTCAAGGATTTGCATGCACTCTTCAAGATTAAGCAAGGTTTTAGCAAGAACAAGATCTAAGGTAGAATTTTCATCCTTTCATTCATGTATTTCAGTGTTATCTTGCATGATTCATGGAGGTTATAAGCTTAGATGTGTACAATGAGCTTAAAATGTTGAAGTGAGAGTCAATCCATGCATGCATGCATAAATTTCCATGTTCTGAGTTTGAAATCTAAGATTTCTTCCATGCATGTGTTAATTTCACTCACATTTTGGTCATTCATCTTGTTTTCCTTTAAAATATCAAGTTTAATTATGTTTTGGAGGGTTTGAACTCAAAAAAGCCCATGCATGTTGTGTTCATAACATTTTTGAGGTTTAAGTTGAAATTGTGAGTTTTTAACAAACTCTTGGGCCATGATTTTATCAAATAATCTTTGATTCATCATGTTTACAAGTTTACTTTGTTATTCCAAGTTTTGGGGCCCAAGTGATGAGTTTTGGAGGTTTAAATTCGAGTTTTGAAGTTGGAGGTGCAATCTGGAAATTCCAGATTTTGCAGCCTCGCTCGAGCGAAGGGGTTCTCGTTCGAGCGACCACTCTGAGATTGTGCACTTCGCTCGAGCGACCAAAAGTCCGCTCGAGCGTAAATTTCGAGCTCCCAGAAGTTTGCATCATTTACAGATTGCTCGAGCGAAGGAATGTGCGCTCGAGCGACCATTCACATTTTTGCATGCTCGCTCGAGCGAGGAAAGCTTCGCTCGAGCGAGGACTTAAAATTCTGAAATTTTGCCTAAGTGTTCCAAGGCATGTTTTGACAACCTCATTGCATCTTAGGCATTCCTAAGCCTTAATTAAGCTATAGTAATGAGGTTATGGGCTAGAAACACACACTAAGAAAAGAATGTAACAAGATATTGAATGACAAGTGTGTGTGTGAGTTGAGCATTGGAATAAGTATGAATCACACTAAGAGATTGCAAGGGTGTGTGTGTTCTAAGCCATGTGATAAGAATAAACATGAACCAACGTGATGTAAGCTAAGCCTTAATGGCCACATGAATAAGTAATGATAAGATTCGTTGGTGTTATGTATTTTGTGATTGTAGGTCAACGTCCGAGAAGTGATTGACCATCTACGGAACCACTGTGAGTACGTTATCGTAAAGATACGTTGATATGAAATTATGTTCCAAATGTGATATATCAAGCTATGATTTGAAATGATATATGTTTCTGTGAACGAAGATCCATGTTTGAAATCTATTATGGCATCCATAGATAGTCCCAAGTCATGGGGGACGGCATGAAAATGCGGGTCCATGACATTTACGAGATCTCGTTAGCCACTTCATTGTGGTGATATGTGTTTAATCGGTGTCCGGGACCGGTTACTCTAGTCGGAAGACGTTATGTGATATGTGATATGTTCTATGTGATATGCCATTATTATGTTCTGATATGAGATGACTATGATTATGCTATGATCTGTTTTGTACGTATAAAATGTTCGGATTTCGTTCGCTAACCCCTTTACCTTAATGTTATTCACTGGGCTTTAGTTCACTGTTTGTATATATATAATTATAGGTGAGCATTCTGGAGTGCAAGCCCGAAGGTTTTGTGGGGGAACTGTGTTTCTGTTGTCAGCCAGCCTTTGTGCCTCATGTGGAGGTTCCCGAAGTGTCTTGGGTTATGTATGGGACTTTATTTTAATCACGTTGTCTGTACGGAAAATACTGTAACGTGTGTGGTATAATATAATGTATGGTTGACTTATGGCTATGTAAATGAAGTTTTAAATTATTCTGTTTCATGTAAGTCAACACAGCTCATTGGACAATTATATTTTTTATATTTGCTTCCGCTAGCCCCTTATTATATGCTTATCTGTTCAGGGGCCTTCGGTAATCTAGGGATTACTGGCCGGTTACGATGCTAAACCTATAGGGGCGGGTTTGGGTCGTGACACTCCCCCGGGAAGAACCACCTCGAGAAGAGTGGTTATTGGAGGATGAGCGAGAGGGATTGCGAAAACAATCTTGTTGCAGATGACCAGGACTGAGTTTGTTGCAGTGGCGGCAGGTTCTGATGGGGCAATTGACTAGGAAATGTGTTGAAGGAAGGCCCCGATTCTGACAATAGAGACAGGCAGTGGTCCGCTGGGTAAAGGACGGCCGGTACGGAGGAGTGGCAAGAACAGAGTCCACATGATGAGTTTGGAGAGTACCAAGGCGAGTCTCCTCTGAGAGCAACTCAGAAATGGCTTGTTCAAGAGTGGGCAAGGGATGGCGATGAAGCAGAGAAGCACTTCATCGAAGCACGGACTGGCTCAAAAGAGGAGGTGAGAGCCATGAGAAAGTGCACCAACCGTTGCTGATTACGATAGACTGTGAATAAAACATCATCTTCTCGGTGAGGCCAAGTCGGTTCTGAAAGAGCAAGCTGATCCCAAACAGAGTACATTTGAGATAGAAAGTCATTAATGGACTGATTGGATTCTTGGCGCATGCGGTGAAGTTGGCTCTGAAGTTGATATTGATGAGCTAGACTAGTAGTCTGGTATCTTTCTTTCAAAAAATCCCAGATGTCTTTTGCAGGAGCAGTGACAGAGTCAAGCTGAAAGCGACCAAATTGAAGACTGATGGAGGTAACAGAAGTGTTGCGAAACCAGGTAATGATTTGGTAATTCTTGTTGTCCCATTCCTCAAGTCGGTCTTCATATGTAGCAGTAGCAGTAGTAGCAGTAGTTTCAGCAGTGTCTTTTACTGGTTGGATCACATCCCCGGTGATAATTCGCCAGAGCTTCTTTCCTTTGAGGAAGGAAGACATGGCTTGGGCCCATAGAACATAGTTGGAACCATTCAAAATAACGGAAATAGGATGGGAGGCATCATGACGATTCATAATAATAATAGGTGAATAGGGCGAAATAAATAGGAGCAAAATTAGGTAAAACAGAGTGTACCAGTGAGTCCGGAAGGTCGAAAATAGCTAGGAAAGGTGGGCTGTGCAGCGATGATGTCAATAGAGGTGTCAGCGGCGCACGTTAGCAGAGTGCAGGGAGGAGCACGTTAGCAGGAAGGCAGCGGTGCACGGTAGCTGACTGGCGCAGGCGCGGCGCACGGTAGCAGCTTTGGCGCACGCGGGTGCACACTAGTGAATCGGCGCACGAGAGGCGCACAGTAGCAGGCGCGGCGCACGGGAATGACAGGGCTGACGTCAGCTGCAAGTGTGTGCGCGCGTGTCGGCGCGTGGTGGATGTGTGCAGCAACAGGTGGCGCGTGCAGGCGCGTGTGGGAGTGGTGGCGGACTGGGTGACGCGCCGAGGACAAAGACGGCGCGTGTGGGCGCGTGAGATGGTTTTCGAGGACGGGCTTGGTGCCGTTGGATTCGTAAGGAAATTCCGAGTGGTTTGATGTAGTGCCACTGTGTACGGGACTAAACACCAAAATCGAAACTTGCCAGAAATGTAATACTGGGCTCTGATACCATGTAAAATATTTATAGAAAGAGAAAAGAGAGAGACTGAATGAAGAAGTTGTATTCTATATTCTGAGATTGGTTACAAGAGTGCTTGTACATTTATAGCTGACTGAAGCACCGAAAGAATGAAAGTGTAATAATGAAAGTGTGTGAGTGGTGTTACAACTTTCCAGCATAGAAGAGCATACAATGTATGTTAAGATATATATTAATCTAAAGTGGGATTATTAAATCAGCCGAAAGTGTGTGTGAGTGTATATTATATATTAACAACTTCAATCTTGAACATCCTACCTCTCACACCATCGCTAGCCAAACCGATTATGATTACCTCAAATGGTTAGACTCTCAACCTCAAAGCTCTGTTTTATACGTTTCGTTGGGAAGTTTCCTCTCTGTTTCAAGTGCCCAAATGGATGAAATTGTAGCTGGGTTGCGGGATAGTGGCGTGTGGTGCTTGTGGGTGGCGCGTGACAAAGCGTCGATGTTAAAGGGAGCTTGTGGCGGCGCAGGGAAGGTGGTGCCTTGGTGTGATCAATTGAAGGTGTTGTGTCATTCTTCAATTGGGGGATTTTCGACTCATTGTGGGTGGAATTCAACTATGGAAAGTGTGTTTGCAGGTGTGCCATTCCTTACTCTGCCTCTGCTTATGGATCAAACTCCAATCAGTAAATTTATTGTGGAAGATTGGAAGATTGGGTGGAAGGTGAAGAAAGATGGAAAAATGGATAAGTTGGTGACGAGAGAGGAAATTGCTGAACTTGTACAAACGTTTATGAATTCGGAGAATCTTGAGAGGAAAGAGATGATGAAAAGAGCAAGAGAAATTAGAGAGATTTGTCGACAAGCAATTGCAAAAGAAGGGTCATCTAAATCAAACCTAGATGCTTTTGTCAATGATATTTCCAAATGAGCAGTCCATAAACTCGTTGTACTATGTTAAAAAATAAAAATTTAACAATGTTTCATCCCTTCTCCAGTCACTATTCAAATTTAAATAGATGTTTTTACTTGATTAGATGCACTCTAATAGTAATTTTTTTGTAGATTTATATTTATATATTTTATAAAAATATACATATTTCTGAAATCTCAATTTAGTAGATAAGCAAAAATTTAAATTAAGCAAATATGCTATTGGAATATTTGAGTCAAGATTAAATTATTTGATCTCAACTTATGATGAATTGATTATAATTTATTTAAGATTAGTCAAAATCTAAATAAATCAAATTTAAATACTTTTTAAACTCAATAAAATTTTAAATTATTTAAACAAATTACTACTCAATTTAATAAAACTCATTTACAGTCGTATGCATACTGCGAATTTGTATCCCATACATGATTGCTTTGGGGAGCATTGCACTTAATGGCATTGGTAATTTCATATCAACAATGATTCATATCATTAAAAAAAAAATCATTAATAATACTAATACATTTAGAATACCTAAATAAATAAATAAAAATAAGGCACAGGTAATGAATGCCTACTGTCACATCATTAGTGATGCTATTAAAACACCACTTTTAATACTCACAACCATTTTTCAATTTCATGTATTGGTTCATTGTCACGACCCAAACCCGCCCCTATGGGTTTAGCACCGTAACCGGCCAGTAATCCTAGATTACCGAAGGCCTACTTATCAGTAATACAATAAAACAGAGTACAGGGGCTTGGCGGAAGCTAATACAGTAAATAAACAATGTCCAATGAGCTGTGACAGTCTGTATGCCAAAAAGATTTTTCATACATTCACATATTTATACGGTACAGAACAGTGTGCAAAACAATTACAAACATTCAGGACAGGGATCAAGTCCCTATTAACCAGTACAGTACGGTCTATACAGTAAACAAAACAGTACAGGAGGGGGAAAACTAAAACGCCCCGTAGCCTAAGCTTGGCAGGCTCGGAACCTCGCAGTGAGGCACATTGGTTGGCTTGACAAAACTGGATCTAACCCCGACGCCTCTAGCATTGGTCCGGTGCCTGTACACCTAGATATATATATGAGCAGTGAGCTAAAACCCAGTGAATAACATAATGCGTAAAGGGGTTAAGAATGAATGTCCTTACAGTAATGAAAACAATTCATTTCAATCAGTATATCAGTTGTTCAGTACAGTAAACAGTCATATGCGGTACATCCATTAGCATAACAGTAGACAGTAGGTCTTAAAAGACCGAACAGTAATGATGGCCATCAATCAGTAAACAGTAGTGGTTCCAACGAGGGAGCCGACAGAGATCTCTGTAACAGTAACAGTAAACAGTAGGTGCTAAGGATGCCACAGTACAATTCAGAATATAGGACATATATTCATTCAGTAAACAATATCAGTTCCGTAAACAGTTCAGTTAAGTATTCAGAAGATAAACATTTTGAACATATCTTTACACAATTGTTACTCACAGAGTTCTGGGCTACAGTGAACTAGAGCGTCTCCTCGGAAGGCCAACCCTACACAGTTTACAGATTGAACACACACTAAGCTACACAGTTGGGAAAGATAATAACTTAATCCCTAATTTGCCTCGGTGTGGTTCTACATCTATATCCTCTTTAAGATGCCTTAAATATGCCTAGGAATGCCTAGGATGGAAAGAGGATGCAAAGATGTACTTAGAAACATTTTCAGAATTTTCAGAAAAATAGATCCCCGCTCGAGCGCAGGTTTCCCCCGCTTGAGCGGACATGCAACAAAGGGCCCCGCTCGAGCGTCAACTTCCCCGCTCGAGCGGACCAAAAAGTACTGGATATGTGAAATTCCCACTCGACGCCCGCTCAAGCGTGTCACCCAATCCTTCGCTCGAGCGTACAGTCCTCCGCTCGAGCGGACTGATGAACAGTGCAAATACTGGATGCTCGATTTCCCCGCTCGAGCGGCACTTACCCCGCTCGAGCGGACAACCAAAATCTGGAATTCCCAGATTTGAGCTCCAAGTTCCAAATCAAGTTTAAATGCACTAAATTCGATCCTCTTGGGCCAATTTTCTGGAAAACATTTGCAAACTCATAGAACAACATGTTTCAAAGGTCAATTTGAAAAATCAAGGCCCAAGGGTGTTTCAATTAAACTCATTTTCAACCCAATTTCCATGAACAATTTTCAATATGGCATGCATGAACTTTAAACAACTTTCATGCTCAAAATGCTCTAATGAGCTCTTTCTTTTCAAAAACATGAGAGATTCATGGACTTAACATAATGATGAGCATGCATGTAACAATTTGCCGTGAAAACAACTCATAAATCAACAATACAACCATGCATGCAAGAATTAGGCTATAATTCAAATGTTTGAACTAAATCAAGACTTAGCTCTACATTGAAGCATGAACCTTGCAAGAATCAACCTAAGGACAACAATGGAAGGATGAATTTCCTTACCTAGATCTTCAATTACAAGTGTGGAAGTTCAATTTAGCAATCTACACTTCAATTCCTCAAGTTCACAAGCAAGACACAAGAACAAACCAACTCTCCCTCTTTCTCTCTCTCTAGTTCGGTGGTGAGACAACAAATGAGCTGATGAAATGTTTTGTATAAGGTGTAATGAAGCTCACAATGGTTTGAGGTAGTGGGCCACTACATGGCAATTAAGTAAATAAGTCCATTTCATGGAATTTGACACCATTTAATCTACTTTAATCATACCTAATCAGTTTTCAGGTAATTACACCATAAATTCGCATAAATTATGATAATCATAAAACATCAGTAAATTTCAGATTCGGCCGCCGATAAGGCCTTCAATTAACAGTCTAAACATAATAATCTGAACAGATAATTAAACAATCAAACAGATAGAATGCAATTCAAACAGATACAGGCAATCAATTCAGTTTCAGATTTCAGTCAGTCAATTCGGTAATTCAGTCAGTTCAATTACTTTACATATTCAATTTCGGTTTAGCAGTAATCTGTGATTAATCAGTCATTAATCGGTAAACAGTATGAGGGTTGTTACAGTCTCCCCTCCTCATAAAGAGTTTAGTCCTCTAGACTCGAGTTACCTTCATTCTGGAAGAAAACAGGGTTCAGTGGAAACAGTTCAGGATATCTTTTAGCCATGTCATCTTCCCTTTCCCAAGTGGCATATACACCACCATGGTTTTGCCAGTCTACTTTCACTAATGGGATCTCTTTGTTCCTCAACTTCTTGATCAGTCTGTTAACAATCTGTATGGGCCGTTCCTCGTAAGTGTAGTCATCACTCAGCACTAGACGAGTAGGCTCAATCACATGGAAGGGATCCCGGAGATAATCTCTTAACATAGAGATGTGGAAGACGTTGTGCATATGCTCCATTTCAGGAGGAAGCGCAACTTGATACGCCACCGGATTGATTTTCTCAATAATCTCGTACGGTCCGACATATCTTGGCGCTAACTTGCCTTTGACTCCAAAACGAGTTTGGCCTTTCATCGGTGTCACTTTCACAAACACGTGATCGCCCACTTCGTATTCTCTGTCCCGTCTTCTGACATCTGCATAACTTTTCTGTCTGCTTTGTGCGGTTTTCAGTCTCTGTTGGATCAGTTTCACCTTCTCAGTCGTTTCATACACAATCTCGGGCCCAAGCAAAGGCCCATCTCCAACTTCTGCCCAGCAGATCGGAGATCTACATTTTCTGCCATACAATGCCTCGAAAGGCGCCATACCAATACTTGAATGAAAGCTATTATTGTAGGCAAATTCCACCAATGGTAAATGGCTTTCCCAGTTTCCCTGAAAATCAAGGACACACATTCTCAATAAATCCTCCAGAGTTTGGATGGTCCTCTCTGACTGGCCATCTGTCTGCGGATGATAGGCACTACTTAGTCTCAATTCAGTACCCAATGCAGTCTGTAGGCTTTGCCAAAACCTCGATGTAAACTTCGAATCCCTGTCAGAAACAATGGATACAGGCACCCCATGCAGTCTAACAATTTCATCAATATAAATTACAGCCAACTTGTCGGTATTATAAATTGTCTTGACAGGTAAGAAGTGAGCAGATTTGGTCAGTCTATCAACAATAACCCAAATTGAATCCATACCTTTTCTAGAGCGAGGCAATCCAACGATAAAATCCATCGTGATATGCTCCCATTTCCACTCCGGTATGGGTAAGGGTTGCAGTAAGCCTGCGGGTCGCTGATGTTCAGCTTTAACTTGTTGGCAATGAAGACATTTTGATACAAAATCAGCAATTTCTTTCTTCATTCTCGGCCACCAAAAGTTCTGTTTCAGATCTTGGTACATTTTCGTATTCCCTGGGTGGATAGAAAATTTTGAGTTGTGGCCCTCTTGCAGAACTCTTCTTTTTAATTCAGTGTCATTTGGTACACACAGTCTTTCTTGAAATTTCAGTACATTGTTTTCAAATTTGAATCCCGGTCTCGGTTTAGTTTCCCTTTCTTTGATGATCTTCTTCAAGAAGTCATCCTGTTGCTGTTTCTCTTTAATTTCTTCAATCAGTGCCGGTTGTGCAGAAATAGCAGCTATTGTCCCACCTTCTTCTTTCAAACAACTTCAATTTCAGATTTTTCAAGGTCACAAAGCAACTCTTTCTGTTCAGTGAGCAAACGAGCTAAATTTGTAATCGACTTCCGGCTCAGTGCATCGGCAACGGTATTGGCTTTTCCCAGATGGTATAGAATCTGTAGGTCGTAATCTTTAATCAGTTCTAGCTATCTCCGTTGTCTCATGTTCAGTTCTTTCTGGGTGAAGAAATACTTCAAACTCTTGTGGTCGGTATATACTTCACATGTTGCCCCATACAGATAGTGACGCCAGATTTTCAGTGCAAACACTACTGCTGCAAGCTCCAGATCATGGGTCGGGTAGTTCTTTTCATGTGGTCTCAGTTGTCGGGAAGCATAGGCAATTACTTTCCCATTCTGCATTAAAACACACCCTAAACCCTTATGAGAAGCATCACTAAATACAGTATAACCATCTGTACCTGAAGGTAAGGTAAGAACAGGTGCAGTCACCAATCGGGTTTTTAATTCTTGGAACGCTGATTCCCTTTGGTCAGTCCAGTCAAATGATATCCCCTTTTGTGTCAGTTGAGTCAATGGTAAGGCAATTCTGGAGAAATCCTTGACAAATCTTCTGTAATATCCAGCCAATCCCAAAAAGCTTCGGACTTCTGTCACATTTGTTGGTCTAGGCCAGTTCACTACAGCTTCAATTTTCTGCGGATCAACAGAAATTCCATCTTTGCTAATAACATGCCCCAAAAACATAACATGATCAAGCCAAAACTCACATTTAGACAGTTTAGCATACAGTTTCTGTTCTCTTAGGGTCTGCAGGGCAAGTCTTAGATGATGCTCATGTTCTTCTATACTTTTGGAGTAAATCAATATGTCATCGATGAATACCACAATAAAGTCATCAAGTTACGGTTTAAAGATTCTATTCATGAGGTCCATAAATGCTGCAGGTGCATTGGTAACTCCAAAAGACATAACTAAAAATTCGTAATGTCCATACCTCATTCTAAAAGCAGTCTTATCAATGTCTTCTGGTTTAACTTTCAGTTGATGGTACCCCGTCTGAGAGATCAATCTTGGAAAACACTTGAGCACCCTGTAACTGATCAAATAAGTCATCAATACGCGGTAATGGATATTTGTTTTTCACATTACCTTGTTCAGTTCACGGTAGTCAATGCACAGTCTCAATGAGCCGTCCTTCTTCTTCACAAACAAAACCGGTGCGCCCCACGGTGAAGTACTGGGCCTGATAAACTTATTGTCTAGCAGTTCTTGCAATTGCACTTTCAATTCTTTCAATTCATTTGGAGCCATTCTGTAAGGAGCTTTCGATACAGGCTGTGTTCCTAGAATCACATCAACGGTGAATTCAATCTCCCTGTCAATCAAATCCCCTGGCAGATCATCTGGAAAAACATCAGGGAATTCTCTGACTATAGGAATACAGTTCACATCAGTTTTAATATTACCACCAGTAGATACAGTCAGTACAGAACACAGGTATCCTTTACACCCCTTTCTAATCAATTTAACAGCTTTCACAGAAGAAATCAAATACGGAGGAGGTACTACTCCAACCCCATTAAACACGAATTCGGGTAAACCAGGTGGACGGAAAACAACTTGTTTTGTCACACAGTCAATGGTAGCATGATATTTTTGTAACCAGTCCATCCCCAATATTACATCGAAATGATCAATGTTTAATGGCAGTAAATCAATAAACAGATGCATATCCCCAACATAATCTCACAAGCAGGATACATATATGCACATATCATGGATCCCCCGATAGGTGATGATACAGCTAACAGATAATTCATGGGTTCTAAGGGTCTATTCAATTTCCGTGAAAAAGCATGCGATACATATGAGTGTGTAGACCCCGAATCAATCAGTACATATGCATTTTGAGCACAAATAGAGAGGATACCTGACACAACGGTTTCAGTATTTTGCACGTCTCCCAGTACTAGGGCAAACACTCGCTGCCTCATAGGCTCCTTCCCGGTAGCTTTGGGGTTAGGCTTGGGTGCTACAGTCGATGCTGCGGCGCTGCCTGCAGCTTTACTATTGCCGGGAGCAGTGGAAGGGCAATCTTTCACCATGTGGCCCACTTTGCCACACCTGTAACAAGCACCAGAAAGTTTATAACAAACTCCTTTATGGTTGTTACCGCATTTGGAGCAGGGCGGAAAGGAACGGTTTCCTTGATTAAAAATAGTCGTTGACCCTGTATTTTGCTTTTTGTTCAATTGATTATGCTTGCCTTTCTTGAATTTGAAATTCTGTCTCTTACCACGCCATTCAGACGCCGGTATTTCAGATTGTTTCACAGCTTCGATGTTCGACTCGGCCATCAATGCTCGGTCAAGAACACCCACATAGGTCGGTAGCTTTAAAACATTTATTCTGTCCAGTATTGCAACATTCAGGCTGCCTTCAAACCTTCTAGCCTTCTTGTAATCAGTATCCACCATATGTGGTGCATATCTAGCGAGTCCGGTAAACTTTGTTTCGTATTCGGCAACGGACATCGTGCCTTGCCTCAGTTGTTCAAATTCAGTCACCTTCCTATCCCTGACACATTGAGGGAAGTACTTTTCAAAGAAGGCTACTTTGAATTGAGCCCAAGTCATAACAGTGTTGTCCTCACGGGTAAGCATCCACCACCTTCTTGCTTCCTCTTGCAGAGTAAAGGTGCCAGCAGCAACTTTATGTGCCTCAGAACATGGAAAAACCTCAAACAATTTTTCGGTCTCAAGAACCCAAGCTTCAGCCTTTAACGGTTCAAGGCCTCCCTGAAAGGATGGCGGTTTCAGTTTGCTGAACTTCTGGGTGAGAGCAATTATATTCCCATCATTCATATTCACATTCGGTTCCGGCTATACCGGAGGAGGAGGTGGGGGCTGTTGATTCTGTTGTTGCTCAAGTCTAGCAGTTATCAGTTCCATCATTCTTTCCATTCTTGCCATTCTTGCCTCCGTAGATGAGGATTCAGATTCATTTGCATTGTCCATTACACTATAAGTAGTTATAGCAATTATAAACATAAACAGTTGCATACTTAAACAGCTTAACATATTAGCATATATTCAGTCATGTCATAACCACACACTTTTCATGCTCATGTAATGCCCTAATCACTTTTCTAGGACACTCTATAGCTCATTTGGACATGTGTGTGCGGTATAACTCGTGGTTAAGTATCGCTCTGATATCACTCTGTCACGACCCAAACCCGTCCCTATGGGTTTAGCACCGTAACCGGCCAGTAATCCTAGATTACCGAAGGCCTACTTATCAGTAATACAGTAAAACAGAGTACAGGGGCTTGGCGGAAGCCAATACAGTAAATAAACAATGTCCAATGAGCTGTGACAGTCTGTATGCCAAAAAGATTTTTCATACATTCACATATTTATACGGTACAGAACAGTGTGCAAAACAATTACAAACATTCAGGACAGGGATCAAGTCCCTATTAACCAGTACAGTACGGTCTATACAGTAAACAAAACAGTACAGGAGGGGGAAAACTAAAACGCCCCGTAGCCTAAGTTTGGCAGGCTCGGAACCTCGCAGTGAGGCACATTGGTTGGCTTGACAAAACTGGATCTAACCCCGACGCCTCTAGTATTGGTTCGGTGCCTGTACACCTACATATATATATGAGCAGTGAGCTAAAGCCCAGTGAATAACATAATGCGTAAAGGGGTTAAGAATGAATGTCCTTACAGTAATGAAAACAGTTCATTTCAATCAGTATATCAGTTGTTCAGTACAGTAAACAGTCATATGTGGTACATCCATTAGCATAACAGTAGACAGTAGGTCTTAAAAAATCGAACAGTAATGATGGCCATCAATCAGTAAACAGTAGTGGTTCCAACGAGGGAACCGACAGAGATCTCTGTAACAGTAACAGTAAACAGTAGGTGCTAAGGATGCCACAGTACAATTCAGAATATAGGACATACATTCACTCAGTAAACAATATCAGTTCAGTAAACAGTTCAGTTCAGTATTCAGAAGATAAACATTTTGAACATATCTTTACACAATTGTTACTCACAGAGTTCTGGGCTACAGTGAACTAGAGTGTCTCCTCGGAAGCCAACCCCACACAGTTTACAGATTGAACACACACTAAGCTAACAGTTGGGAAAGATAATAACTTAATCCCTAATTTGCCTCGGTGTGGTTCTACATCTATATCCTCTTTAAGATGCCTTAAATATGCCCTAGGAATGCCTAGGATGGAAAGAGGATGCAAAGATGTACTTAGAAACATTTTCAGAATTTTCAGAAAAACAGATCTTCGCTCGAGCGCAAGTTTCCCCCGCTCGAGCGGACATGCAACAAAGGGCCCCGCTCGAGCATCAACTTCCCCGCTCGAGCGGACCAAAAAGTACTGGATAGGTGAAATTCCCGCTCGACGCCCGCTCGAGTGTGTCACTCAATCCTTCGCTCGAGCGGACTGATGAACAGTGCAAATACTGGATGCTCGATTTCCCCACTCGAGCGGCACTTCCCCCGCTCGAGCAGACAACCAAAATCTGGAATTCCCAGATTTGAGCTCCAAGTTCCAAATCAAGTTTAAATGCACTAAATTCGATCCTCTTGGGCCAATTTTCTGGAAAACATTTGCAAACTGATAGAACAACATGTTTCAAAGGTCAATTTGAAAAATCAAGGCCCAAGGATGTTTCAATTAAACTCATTTTCAACCCAATTTCCATGAACAATCTTCAAATATGGCATGCATGAACTTTAAACAACTTTCATGCTCAAAACATGCTCTAATGAGCTCTTTCTTTTCAAAACATGAGAGATTCATGGACTTAAACATAATGATGAGCATGCATGTAACAATTTGCCGTGAAAACAACTCATAAATCAACAATACAACCATGTATGCAAGAATTAGGCTATAATTCAACATGTTTGAACTAAATCAAGACTTAGCTCTACATTGAAGCATGAACCTTGCAAGAATCAACCTAAGGACAACAATGGAAGGATGAATTTCCTTACCTAGATCTTCAATTACAAGTGTGGAAGTTCAATTTAGCAATCTACACTTCAATTCCTCAAGTTCACAAGCAAGACACAAGAACAAACCAACTCTCATTCTTTCTCTCTCTCTAGTTTGGTGGTGAGACAACAAATGAGCTGATGAAATGTTTTGTATAAGGTGTAATGAAGCTCACAATGGTTTGAGGTAGTGGGCCACTACATAGCAATTAAGTAAATAAATCCATTTCATGGAATTTGACACCATTTAATCTACTTTAATCATACCTAATCAGTTTTCAGGTAATTACACCATAAATTCGCATAAATTATGATAATCATAAAACATCAGTCAATTTCAGATTCGGCCGCCGATAAAGCCTTCAATTAACAGTCTAAACATAACAAACTGAACAGATAATTAAACAGTCAAACAGATAGAATGCAATTCAAATAGATACAGGCAATCAATTCAGTTTCAGATTTCAGTCAGTCAGTTCGGTAATTCAGTCAGTTCAATTACTTTACATATTCGATTTCGGTTTAGCAGTAATCGGTGATCAATCAATCATTAATCGATAAACAGTATGAGGGTTGTTACATTCATATGTTGGTCCATGCACCTGTCTAATTTTGACCTCAAATTAATCTAAAGCACTTTCAGCCCAAAAAACTAACTCTGATTGGTTTAGCCTTGGTTTGGCATGCCAGATTTTATAAATTTTTGACTAATTTAGTTATAAAAAGATAAAATAAGTTTTTTAACTTAATAAGATAAAATATCACATTCAATGTATAATCATTTCATTTTTTCTCTCACAAAAGTCAAAAAAACCAAAAAGCCTATTCCAAACGAGGCTTTTTACCCCAAGCTAAAATAACTAAAAAGTCAACTCACATCCCAAACGAATCCTTTTTAAAATTATAAATTGGGTGTGAAATTATATTTTGAGTTTTAAGTTATATTTTAAATTTTAAAAAGAGAATATCATGAGTGTTGAAAAATGTTTGAAAAAGAGTTTTTGAAATTTGAAAAAAAGTTTTGAATTGTATTTTGAAATTTTTGAAATTTTTAAATATTTAAAAATATTTAAGAAAATTTTATATTTTTAATTTTAAATATATAATCTTTTCAATATTTTAAATAGTTTTTACTTTTTTTAAAAATATTTAATTTTTTTTTAAATTTTAAATTTTTTTGGATCACCTATATATATCTAAATCAAAATAAATTATTTGGTCAATACTTAGAAAAATAATAAAATATTTTTTGAAAAAAACAAAAAATATATATTTCTCTTCAAAAATAAAAATAAACAAAATATTTTTCAAAATAATATAAAATAAAAAATAATTTTAAAGAACAAAATAAAAAATATTTTTTTTGATTTTTTGTTAAATAGAATTTTGAAAAAAAGTTTAATCATGAGTTTGAATTATGTGTGTGTTTATGAGTTTTGAAAATAAATTTTGAATTTTGTATTTAATTATAAATTTTGAAAAAAAATTTAATTTTAGTTTTAATTTTTTTTTTTGCTATTCTAAAAGTAAACTAAAGGCGACCTAAAAACATCGACCACCACAACGCCCAACCCCGCCCCCCCCCGGGGCGGCGAACATCTGTTGGTTCATGCACGTGTCTCTAACTTTGAAGCAGAGTTATCCCCGAACATATATGTTGGTCCATGCACGTGTCTTTGACTTTGAAGCACTATAAGTTAAAAAGTACAATTTTTTTAGAACATTCTAAACCAATCTTAAATCTAAACCAGCCCAAAATAAAGTAAAATGTTTGGGATTCCTACAGAAGAGCACTTTCATGATTTTTATTGATGTATTATTTATTAATGTGTTTAAATTTTTTTTTTAAAATTATGTTTGACAGTGATTTGAATAGTTCAAATCATTTTGGGAATTATGAGGTTGTATTTTGTGGGGTTTTTATCATTATTGAAACTAAGTCATTGTTTGACATATTCTATAAAAGATCAAAAACTAAAAAATTACTAAAAAAATTAAAAAATTATCACTATTAACCCAAAAAAAAAAAAAAATTGCACAGGCAGATGCAAAAAAAAAAAGTATAAGCCAACTTTGTATTGGAGTGATGGTACAAGCTCAACTTCACGTGTGAACAGGAAACTTGTTGAAAAAAAAAACAAAAAAAATTAGATATATATATATATCTTTTGAAGGATGCTGTCCACCACACAACTTCAAAACAACGCTCCGTATTGGCTTCTTAAACAATCACAGTCAATACGCATATGGGGCATTAGAGATAATACGATAATTTTGTTATTTTATATAATATTTTAATACATATTTTTTCATAAAAAATTATAAAATTATCTCAAATAATCATCTTTTTTTTCCTTTATATTTTTATCCCAAAAAAAATCAAAAAATACACTTGTATAATTTATCCCAAACAATCCCTAAAAACATCCATTGATTATCATTTTATTTTGTCAACAGGGTTAGGTAAGCTCACATCAATTAACAAACCTCCGTTGATTTTTCTGCTCTCAATCATCAAAATCAATTATATTTTCCCAAATCAATCACAAAATTAAACATCTCTCGTTATTGAATTTTTTAAATATATATTTTTTTATAAATATCTTATTAAAAAATAATATAAAATTTGACTTTCTAAATTTAAGGGTTAATTATACTAATAGTCCCTGTAGTTTGGGACTTGTGTCACTTTGGTCTCTGACTTTTCAATTGTGACACATTTGACCCTGAAGTTTGAATCTTGTTTCAAATAAGGACAATTGAAAATATTATTAGATTTTTCAAAGGTAAAATCGTCAATTTGATAAAATATAAACTAATTTGACAAAAATAAATGTCAAAAAAATATTTTTAATATTTTTAAAATTATTTTTATCCACTGATGATAAAATTATTTAAAATTAATAAAAATTACATGATTAATTTTTTAAAATTAATTTTACATGATCATCATCCAAACACATAATAAAAATTAATTTGGTAAAAAAAAAAAATGTCTAAAAGATTTATCAATTTTACATAATTTTATTTTTAGTAGGTAGAAATAATTTTTAAAAATTCAAAAATATTTGCTTGACATTTATTTTTGTCAAATTAGTTTATATTTTATCAAATTGACAATTTTACCCTTGAAAAATCTAATTATATATTCAATTGTCCTTATTTGAAACAAGATTCAAAATTCATGGTCAAATGTGTCACAATTGAAAAGTCAGGGACTAAAGTGACACAAGCCCCAAACTATAGGAACTATTTGTGTAATTTGTCCTAAATTTAATGATGTGTCAATAAAATAATTAGTTGATGATAGAAAATAAATGAAAGAGAAAGCTGACTTATATATTTTAATAGAGTGTCACATTATTGGATATAAAAATTGTCTAATTTTTGAATCTGAATAGTAATATTTTATATTATTTTTTAAATACATCTAAGTTATGTCCATCTATAAAATAAAAAAAATACTTAAAAATTTGCTAAAAATAATAAAAATTCAATTTTAAAAAAATCAATCTAAACAAGTAATTCTAATCACCAAAAAAATCTCTCACGCCACACAGAAAAATTATCAAGTATTTTCGAAATATCACATGTTGATACTACTTTATTAATACTTTTTATATTTTTTAATCACTCATTATAATATTATAATACTAAACCTTTATTATCAATTATAATACTATAAAACCGCACAATCTAATAATCACTCCGCCACATGATGGTTCCTTGAAAGTTGTCCACTATATAACGCATCTGAATAAGGCTCCATTTTCACTCAGATTCATACAATACAACACAAAGTCATGGCTCCGGAAAGTGTTGGACCAATGGCCACATGCCACGTGGTGGCTATGCCTTCCGCAGGGAGGGGACACATCAACCCCATGATGAACCTCTGCAAGTTACTGGCTTCCCGGAGCCACCACATACTCGTCACCTTCGTCGTCACCGAGGAGTGGCTCGGCTTCATCGGCTCTGATCCCAAGCCGGACAACATCCGATTCCGCACCATCCCAAACGTCTTGCCTTCGGAGCTGGTCCGAGCAGCCAACATGGCCGCCTTCATCGAAGCTACCATGACGAAAATGGAAGAGCCATTTGAGCGGCTCCTCGATCGGCTAGAGACACCGGCGACTATCATCGTAGCCGATGGTCTTTTGAGCTGGGCAGTTGAAGTTGGGAACAGAAGGAATATTCCGGTGGCTTCGCTTTGGCCGATTCCGGCGTCGATGTATTCGTTAATTTACCATTTTGACCTCCTCGTCCAGAACGGCCATTTCCCGGTTGATTTATCAGGTAGTCAAAGCATACCATACCTAGAATATTTTACTATTACGCTTTGTTTATTAAAAAAATAACAATGATTCATCCCATTAAAAACACCACCACTAATAGTACTAATGCATTAAAAAAATAAAAAAAAAAATAAAAAAATACAACTCCAAGATCAAAACATCACATCATTACTGACGGGACTCACTGTCACCTAATTAGTGGGAGCACTAATTAGTGCTCCCAATCATTTTTCTTAAAAAAAATACATTGAAAATAAAATTATTATTCAACATTATAATTGGATGGTCATTCTGAAAAAGGATAAGAAATAAATATTTCATTCTGCCTCACTTCAATTTTATTCTAGGGAACTAAAACTTATAAAACTCAACTTTACTTTGTACTGTTTTGGCAATAGTCCAAAACATTCAAAAACTCAAAAATTATTCAACGTGTTTGGTTCGAATTTTTTGAATTAAGTTTTTTAAAAATTAAATTTTTTAATTTTTGTGTTTTTTAGTGAATATTTGTAAAATTTTAAATATTTTTTTTTACTTTTTTAGATGCATCTTAGGCCTCGTTTGGGAACAAACTAATTTAGTAACTTTTTAGCTTTTTGGTTAAAATATGAGCTAAAAAAAACTAGTATATTTGGGATGACTTTTTGACTTTTTACGAAAAGATGTGCAAAAAGTAGAGAGAAAAGAGAATCTTTGACTTTTTGGTATGGGTTGTTGACTTTTTGGCTAATTTAGTAACTTTTTGACTTTTTGGCTAAAAAGTTCGGTTGCCAAACGAGGCCAGTTAGAGTATCTAAAAAGTAAAAAATTTGTGAAAAGATATTTAAAAAAATAATAAATACATAAAAATACAAAAAATGTAATGATTTCTCGTTATTAATTTTTGTATTTTTGGTATTTAGTGAATTTTTAAAAAAAAAAATTCACAATTTTTTTACTTTTTAGGTATATTATGTTAGGTATGTCTAAAAATAAAAAAAATACTTAAAATATTAAAAAAATTTAGTAGAAAACAAAAAAATATGAAAAAAATAAGAAAGTAAAATTTTTTGAAAAGTGTTTTTGAAAAACTCTAACCAAGCAATGGCGTTTGATAGAGTTTTAGAATTATGATTTGATAATATAGTTGTATTTTGAGTTTGTAAGTTTTAAATAATTTGAGTGTGAAAAATTTGTTCGATTATGAGTTTTGAAAACAGTTTGAAATTTTTGATATGACATATGATATTTTATTTAAAAACTTACGACTCATAACCAAATCCACAATTCAAAATTATATTCAAAACTCATAAAAAAAATTTAAAAAATTTTGAAAATATTTTTTTATTTAAAATATAAAAATAACAGGTGCTATAAAAAAAAAAAAAAAAAATATTCTGGTCAACCTATCGAATGACCGGTTGGACGCCCGAGGATATCCAGAAGGATAACCGGGTAGACATGTTTTCAAAATGGGTGTGGCATCAATTTTTGAAATCACTAACCAAACACAGCACTCAAACTAACTGGTGGAATTACGTTTCCAAAACTCTTCCAAACACTTTCTCTATTTTTCTACACATCTTTTCATATAAAATCAACAAGCAAATCAAAATATCCAATTCCCAAAAGAAAAATGTTTTTGTCACACAAATTTTCTCCTTGATTTTTTACCGCTAAGAAACTCATTCAGAGAGAATTGGGGAAGAAAAATTGTGTAAATATAGCATTATTCTTCCCAAAACAATTTTCCAGCTTAAATTGAAATGTTAATGGGTCAACTGGGTACTCTCTAGTGTATGATCCAATAAATAACAGGTCAGGTTACATGTTGGACATGAGAACCAATTTTACTAGATTACATGTTCACTATCTATAATTAAAAAAAAAAAAAAAAATCATATTTCTGGTTAGATTTTTTCTGTTTGTAAGCATTACTATTTCCATTTACATGACATTGATGAAATTGACTTGAATGCTTCCATCAAATGATAGAGAGAGGAGAAGAACGGGTGGAGTACATTCCTGGACTATCTCCAATCCGATTAGCAGATCTTCCAACCATCTTCCACGGGGAGGATAAACAAGGCTTGCTTAAAGCCTTTCACATGATTTCCAAAGTGCCTAAATCACAATATCTATTGTTCTCCTCTATCTACGAGCTCGAATCTCCAGTTGTTGATGCTTTGCAACTCAAATTTCCAATTCCCATCTATTCTTTTGGCCCCCTCATACCTTACTTCAATCTTGAACTTCCTCCCTCTCACACCATCGCTAGCCAAACCGATCATGACTACCTCAAATGGTTAGACTCTCAACCTCAGAGCTCTGTTTTGTACGTTTCGCTGGGAAGTTTCCTCTCTGTTTCAAGTGACCAAATGGATGAAATTGTAGCTGGGTTGCGGGACAGTGGTGTGCGGTGCTTGTGGGTGGCACGTGACAAAGCGTCCAGGTTAAAGGAGGCTTGTGGCAGTTCAGGGATGGTGGTGCCTTGGTGTGACCAATTGAAGGTGTTATGCCATTCTTCAGTTGGGGGATTTTGGACTCATTGTGGGTGGAATTCGACTATGGAAGGTGTTTTTGCGGGCGTGCCATTTCTTACTTTGCCCCTGCTTTATGATCAAACTCTGATTAGTAAATTTATTGTGGAAGATTGGAAGATTGGGTGGAAGGTGAAGAAAGATGGGGAGATTGATAAGTTGGTGACGAGAGAGAAAATTGCTGAGCTTGTACAAATGTTTATGAATTTGGAGAATCCTGAGAGGAAAGAGATGATGAAAAGAGTAAGAGAAATTAGAGAGATTTGTCGACGAGCAATTGAAAAAGGAGGGTCATTTGAATCAAACATTGATGCTTTTGTGAAAGATATTTTCAAATAAATAGACCATAAACTTGTTGAACTATATTAGAAAATAAAAATAAAAAAAATCAAATTTTAGCATTGTTTCATATCTTCTCCAGTCATGACTCAAATTTGAATTGAAGTTTTTTACTTGATTACGTGCACTCCAGTACACACTATTTTTTCTGGAGATTTTTATTTCTTTATATAAAAAAAAAAAAACATTATATTCCTTAAATGTCAATTTAGTAAATAAGTAAGAATTTAAATTAAGCACATATGCTATCAAGACATGTGAGTCAATATCAAATTATTTGAACTCAACTCATAATCAGTTTGCTTATAATTCATTTAAAATCGGTTTAAAACTAAATAAATGTACTTTAAATACATTTTAAAAATCATTAAAATTTTAAATTATTTAAACAAATTAGAACAATTCAATAAAAATCACTTACAGTCATATGCATACTGCCTATGTGTATCCATATGTGATTGGTTTGGGGGCCTTGCACTTGAATGGCATTTTTTTTTGGGGATCAGATGCACTTAAATGGCATCTGGTAACTTTATATATTGGTCTATATGGTAGCAACTGACTTCTTATAATGATTCATATTGGTTCCTATTGAATACAGATTTATGCTGTGTTTGGTTGAAGGAATTGGGTAGAGATTTGGAAAGGGAAATGGAAAAGGTGTGTGAAACTATGTGAAATATAGACATGTTTTATTCACATTTCACTTATTTTTTCTATTTCCCTTTCCAAATCCCTCCTCAAATCCCCCAACCAAACACAGTATTAGAGTTTTAATTTTAGAATTTTAAAGAAAAATCTAATAATGTGGCAAGGGATAGGGTTGATATGTGATGTGATGTGTGTACCTATATATACATATATTTTTTTTCTCTTACTACATCACTAATTTTTTTTTTTAAAGTTTCAAAATTAAAGATCTCTATTATTATTGGATTCCTATTTGTCCATATAGATTCAGATTGGTTCGTATTGCAACAAATAACTTCTGATTCTGGTTTATGAGAAAAGTTATTTGGTGTTTCCAACTGGTATGTAATCATGTGTTTACTTAAAAATAGTGGGCATGTTATTATTAAAAAAAGAAAAAAAAAAGAAAGAAACAAATTCAACGTTTAAATGAATATAATTGAATGAGCACACATTATTATTCGGTCCCACTTAATAAAAGTCTGATCTAATTAATAGGAAAATGCATAAGACCTAGTGGGGTTGACCCCCACCACCCCCACTGATTTTCGATTAGTCCATAACTGTGTTTTTTTTTTTTTCCTCCTTCCATTAGCAGTCCCTACGTGGAGGTGGGGGTGCTGGGCGTCACCCCACTGGGGTCCCAGCATTACCGCAATTAATATGGGCTATAGGGGGAATTACATGATGTCTTCACTCAACAATAAAGATATTTTAATAAATTTTTTAAAAAAATATAAATATTACAAATACTAAAAACATTTAGAGAAGTGATTGAGACCTCTCCAATCACCCCCCCAACACACACACACATGGAAGCTGGTGATTAGAAGAGAAAGGAAAAAAAGAAAAATAAAATAAAAACTGACCAATCAAAGAGATGAGGGTCATGGGGGTGCCCCTTGTGGGGGTTCAAGTCATTTACCAAACATTTATAATAATTGGACAAACATATTGCCGTGTTGATATTCCCAAACATAAAGAAAGCTTTGGAACAGTCAACACGTAGCACGTACTGAATTGTCAAAATTAAATTTGTTTGCAACATATACTTGGATTTGACCAAACTAATTTACAAATTTCTATAAGATTGATTATAAAATTCATCAATTTCTACTCTAGAGCATGATTCATCTACCTATTTTACACATATTTGATGAAATTCTTAGCTGCATTAATTTGTAATATTATATATATATATATATATATATATATATATATATAATTATTCATCTATCAATTGGTAATATAAAAAAAATATTTGTGCATGTATTAGTAAAATTCTTAGTGTCTCCAAATTAAACCATGCCATTGGTAAATTAAACTATTCTTAAGAAACTGTTATCAATTTATTGTCATTTGTTAACATCCATTTCATTTCACTTGCTAAAAATAAAAAATAAATAAATCATCATATAGTAGGTGTGGGTTTATCTAGGTTCATGGACCTACCCACATCATACCCACCTTTATTGACCCACCAACTAAATTGTTTATTTTGCGTTGATTAGTAAAACTCTTAACACATTTCGATCCGAACAAATTTATTGAATCAGTCAATTTCTCAAATTTTATATCATGTTATATTTATGAATAATGTTATATGTATTAATTAATGTACACACTAATGTATTAATAGATGATGTGATATCATTTGTATGATTTTTGATATTTGTAATTTGTATAATAAATGTGGTGAATAATAATATCATAACACTAGTTGATATACTAGTGTGTACACTAATTAGTGCATGTAATACCACCGTATGTTTATTATTATTGTTGTAATGAGTATATCTTCAATGCATCAATGCAATACTAACAATTAGATTGCTCCATCAAATAGTAAACGGTGGTTGTATATGCACCAATTAGTGTACCAACACTAGTTATAACATTATTATTGATCCTACTCATTATATAAATTACAAATACTAAAAATTTATTAAATTATGCCATATCATCAATTGGTATACTAGTTAATGCATATAGCATTATTCAATAGTAAAATATCATAATAAATATAAACAATTATTATAACATTAAACCTGATTCACTTGAATCAATCAAAAAGTTTAGGCTATACCCGAAGTGTTGATTTTCTGTGTATCATGACATAACAAACATGTAATAATTATACAATAATTTTCAAGTATCATGTAATATTATTTGGGGAGTGTTTGGGAAGAGAGTTGTACTAAAATAACTCATTAAAAAATAAAATAATCAATGAGACAAAATATCGCATTCAATTCATAATTTTTTTTTTTTTCTTTCACAACTATCAAATCAACTAAAAAAAATCAACAAACTTTCAAAACAAACTATTTTAGTCAGGTTAAAATAGTCAAAAAATCAAATAGGCCTTATTTAGAAACATGTTATTTTAGTAATTTTTTGACTTTTTATGAAAAGATGTGCAAAAAAATAAAAAGAATGATTTGACAACTTATAGTGTCTTTTTGACTTTTTGATAAATAAATGCACTTTTTAATTTTTTATAAAAAGATGTGTAGAAAAGTAAAGAGGAAATATTAATTGATATGATCCAAATAAATACACTTACGTAAAAAAGTAAACTTATATAGTTTAACCAATTTAGTTCCCAAATGAGGCTTAAACTAATCGACTTCCTAAAGAAGGCCTTAAACATATAATCAAAACTTGACAGACGAAATGGCTTATTTTGAACTCAACTCATAATCAATTTGCTTATAATTCATTTAAAATCGGTTAAAAACTAAATAAATGTACTTTAAATACAGTATAAAAATCTAAAATTTTAAATTATTTAAACAAATTAGAACTCAATTCAATAAGAATCACTTACAGTCATATTCATACCGTCTATTTGTATCCATATATGATTGGTTTGGGGGCCTTGCACTTAAATGGCATTTTTTTTTTTTGGATCAGATGCATTTAAATGGCATCTGATAACTTTATATATTGGTCTATATGGTAGCAACTGACTTCTTATAATCGTTCATATTGATTCCTATTGAAAAAAGAGTGAGAGTTTTAGGTGTCTGTGGTTTAGTTTTGGGCTATGAAGTATGGGTACATGTACGAGTATTGATACTAGTATGAGATGGGCACGTCGATACGGTATAATCTAAAAAAAGTAAGGTACTGATACGACTTGGTACAATTGTAAAAAAATATTTATTTTTAATTCAGAATAATACAAAAATTAATTAAATGGTTTAATTTGTTAAGATCCAACCTATAATTAACATTTAATGCTAAAAGTAAAGGTATAAATCAAAGTTAAATGTCAATATATTAAATAACTTACAAACTATAGTTTAATTTTAAAATCACGCTAAGCATAAAACTAAATATAAATAAAGAAGTTTACTTAAAGGAGTTTTTTCTCTAGAAGAAAATATTATTTTAACTAAGGTACAGTATGGTACGGTTCGGGTATATACTAGATACGTTTGAGTACGTCAAAAATTAATAAGAAAAAATTTGGGTACATGTTTCGTGTACCTGGTACGTATGCAGAAATACCATACGAAGTACAATACGCCGATAAGTATCTAGTACAGGTACGACATGTTTTTCCAAGTACCCATGCTTCATAGGTTTTGGGATATAAATTTTTAAAATTTTTTTTAGGGAAAGAGTTTAAAAACTTTTTTGGTTTGTTTTGTTGTATATTTTGGAAATAGTTTTGGAGTATTAGAGTTTGAGATGATTTGATATTTTGTTGTAGTTGAGTAGATATGTGTGAGAGAATAAGTGATTGAGAATGAGAGAGGAGAGAGAAAAGGTGATTGATTGGTGTGTAGGAGATAGAAAGTGATTTTGGAATTTTTTTTCCAAAATCACTAAGAGCATCTCCAACGGTAATAGGCATTTTACCTATCTAAATAATACTATAAAGTATATATTTTATTTTGCATATCAACTATTTCATATTTCTACTCCAACCATGCTCTTTATTTTAGTTATTTATCTAAATACTATTAATTTTAGAAAATGCCACATCTGCAACAAAGATGGAGGGAAATGATCATAATGATTAAATTCATTTTGCCTAGCCTTGAAGGCTAGCTACATGTAGCTAGTGAATGTAAGTTGAGCTAAAATGCCTAATCATATGCCTAATGCATTGGAGTTGAAAAAAATGAGTTATACTAGGCATTTTAACTAACAAGCATTATATACCTAGTGGATTGGAGATGCTCTAAACCAAACAAAATCTTAGAAAATTTTATCCAAAATTTGTTTCTCAAAAATAAACCAAACAAGGCCTTAATTTTTGAACTCTAAAGAGAGTTCTAGTAATGTGGTAAGGAGTGAAGTCCACATGTGATGTGATACGTGTGTCCAGTGGCGGAGACAGAAAATTAAATTAGAAGGGGCATATATTAATTACAACTTCATTTTTTTTTTCCATAACCAACAATAAGAAGATAATAATAATTTTTGAATTAATATTAAGTAAAAAAACTTAAATTATTACAAAAGTATTTCACATAAAATTTTACAATTAATTTTGAGTAAAATCGAAAGGAAAGTATTGCGTATAACTAGTATATCATGGATAATATAAAAAAATTATATATTTAAGTCTTAAAAAAAATTATATAATGGAAAGATAAATTAAATTTTTACAAAATTTGAGTAAAAATTTCTTATAATATTGATATCACGTCATCATTGACATATGATATCACCAATCAATAGTAAAACATCTGAAGGGTGAACTTCACATGTAAATATAACTAACACTCTAGTAATTTTTACGTGAGATTGATTATATTTACATATCAATAATGATGGATATCACCTTTATATGGAGATTTTTTATAAAATTTTCATACATAAAAATATAATTTGTTATAGTCCCTTCATTTTCAATAAAACAATCACTATTGTTCTCATAAATTTAGAAATGTTATTGATATTTTATTCTAAATATTATTTTTGTTTAAAATTTTATTTATATACATATGTAAAAAAAAAATGTAAATCCAAAACCGAGGGAGGCACGTGACCCCCTAGCCTCCATGTGGCTCCGCCACTGTGTGTCTACATTTTTTTATTTTTTATTTTTTATTTTTTTATTATCATATCACTAAAATTTTTTTTAGAGTTCTAAATTAAAACTCTTTATCATTATTGGGTTCTTACTCGTCGATATAGATTCAGATTGGTTCGTATTGCAGCAAATAACTTTTGATTCTGGTTTATGAGAAAAGTTATTTGGTGTTTCCAACTACTATGGGCCTGTTTGGTAACGTTTACGTTTACGTTTTCAGTTTATATTTACAAAAATTTTATAAACTGGTTTTTGTTTATTTTTAGAAAAACATAAACTACAAACGCGTTTGGTTTAGACAAAATGTTTAAAAAAATTTAAAAATATAAAAAAGAGTGAGAAATAGCAAGTGGTGGCGGGTGGTGGGTGGAGACGAGTGGTGGCGGCGGAAGACGGTGGTGGAAAATGGTAGCGAGTGGGTGGTGGTGGTGGTGGCTGGTGGTGGTGGTGGTGACGATGGCGGGTGGTAGCGAGTTGGTGGTGGTGGTGGTGGTGGTGACGGCGGCGGCGGCTGCGGGTGGTGGTGGTGGTGGTAGGTGGTGGCGGTGGTGGTGATAGGTGGGTGAGTGGTAGCGAGCAGGTGGTGGTGGCAGGTGGGTAGCGGATGGTGGTGGTGGTGGCGGGTGGTTGTTGGTAGTGAGTGGGTGGTGGTGGTGGTGGTGGGTGGTGGTGGTGGTAGGTGGTGGCGGGTGGGTGGTGGGTGATGGTGGTGGTGGTGGTGGTGGTGGTGTGGTTGGCAGATGGTTGGTGGCGGCAGGTGGTTGGTGGTGGCGGGTGGTGGATGGTGGTGGCAGGTGGGTGGTGGTGGTGGCGAGGGGTGGGTGGTGGTGGCGAGTGGGTGGCAGGTGGGTGGTGGTGGAAGGTGGGTGGTGAGTGGTGGTGGCAGGTGGTGGTGGGGGGTGGGTGGTAGGTGGTGGCGGAAAATGGTGGCGGGTGGTGGCTAGTATTGGGTGGTAAAAAAAAAAAAACTCAAAACTCAAAACGTAAACTCATTTTTTGAGTTTACATTTTTTGGCCAAATTTTATAAACTAATACCATTGATTTATAAATCAAAAATTTTCCAAACAAATTTTTATTTGAGTTTTTTAAATTTTTATAAATATAAACTAAAAACTAAATATGTAAGTGTTATCAAACGGCACCTATGTAATCATGTGTTTACTTAAAAATAGTGGGCATGTTATTATTAATAAATAAATAAATAAATAAAAGATAGAAACAAATTCAATTCTTAAACGAATATAATTGAATGAGCACACATTATTATTCGGTCCCATGTAATAAAAATCTGATCCAATATATCGCCTATGGGAGGAATTACATGATTATATGTTCACTCAACAATAAAGATATTTTAATAATTTTTTCAAAAAAAATATAAGGAGTTATTTGGAATGTTCTAAATAAGTATATTTTTTGACTTTTTATGAAATATAGGTTGAGTTTGAAGTGATGTGATAGAAAAGTAATGTGATTTAAAGAAGATGATGTGACTTAAATAGGATAGTAACTTTTTAACTTTTTTAAAGATGCCAAACTTAACCTAAATATTACAAACACTAAAAACACTTATAATAATTGGATAAACATATTGTCATGTCGTTATAGCCTCCTCACTATCTAATTTGTCTTTCAAAAGGACAATAATTATATAAGTACTTTCAAAACCCCCTGATATTTTAAAACTTGTTTCTTTTACTATATTACCCTCATATCTATCAGCTCTCCTATTAAGCCATCTTCACTATGTATTTCAGAGTAAGATTTTACTCTGTATGAA
>JAPPVO010004524.1:0-28718 GCA_030407325.1 Camellia japonica
AGTCAAGTATCCGTAGTGCCCAGGACAATCTGTAAAACTCCCATGGCAAGTTGCACAGAAACTGAACTTATTTGGAGGCCCCTAAAATAACAAACAAAAAGCGCCTTCAGAAATCTTTCTACCAAAAAAAATTAAACAAATACAACTAAATTATAAAGACATCTTAAATTATTGCAAATAAACCAAAATAAGTCTTGATATTTATAAGTTGAGTGCTATCCGCTCAGCTCCCAGCACTGTGGCAAGGGTTTGAGTCAAGAGAATCAACCTCTCCACAAATGTTGGGGTATTGTCTACGTACTAACTGACCCAAATCCGCCTGTAAGTGGAAAAGGAAAAAAAGATAGAATCTATGACAGGAGTGAACACTTTATTTACTCTTATCAAAATAAGTATATCTCCCCGTGCATTTCTTGCATGGGAGATCAAGGTTGTTGTTGATAGAGAAATGATAACAACAAGTTTTACTGAGCCCAAATCCTTCACAACAATTTGAATATTTATACATGTGTACACGTATGAAAGATAACATGTCCAGAGTATTACCCTTTTTATTTTATTTTTTTGAGCATCAACAAAAATCTTAATAAAAAAGAGAAGCGAAAGAGGACAAGAAGTCCTCATACAAAGAGTATAACCCTTTTTATTGCCCACCATACCATGCCATAAGGGGTCCCATACAAGATTTGCTAGTCACTCAGTCCTAAGAGCTGATGGTTAAGAAAAAGGGATTCATCTCTGAAAATTTCTAGGAAGGAATTCAGATCGTTTAATAGCTAGATTGCTTTTCGCTTATGTTGTAATCGGGCACTTCATAATAAAGCATTCAAGAAAAAGAGAAGGAGTTCAATTCAAGAATTTAACTGCATAAAGATAAGGCAGTTGTTCATAAAACGAACAAAGTGAACAAGGGATATGAAGTTGAAAAATCAAACTCTGGGCATTGTTAAAGTCTGGTTTCATGCAAATGTGATACAAATGTTAATTTCAAAGAAAATAAAGAAAAAAAATTTTAAAAATTGTTATACATATTATTCATTTGACTAAAAATGACCCAAGAAACTTGCTGATACTAATTGTCTTTATAATAGTAAACAAGTCCATTCATGATCATAGTACAGAAAGCACAGTAGTAAAATAATGTTTAGTACATTACAAATGGAGACAGAACTTCACATCCTCAAAAGTGTTTACTTAATTTAAATACATACATAAAATTACATATTATATTAAATCTTACAATTCAAGATTCACTATTTTAGCAAAATGATTCACGAATTGATTCACGTTTTGATAACAATAATTGCACCAAATTCACAAGTCCACGCAACATCATCTCAAAAAGACTACAACCAAGTACAAGGAGCGGGCAGATAAGAAGAGGTGGTTTGTGGGGTTTAATGTATGAATTATGTATGTGGTTGTTCCAACAAAATCTATTTTCAGCTGAAGAGTACAAGCTTTCTGCCAGTAAGCTCGGCCTCTTGGAGATCATCAAATTCAAATGCCTACAGATTGAAGCTTCCCAGCCATATTTGTACTTCTAATGTGTTCAATGTCAAACATCTTATTTCATATGATGGTGATAGTTCAAATTAAGATTCGAATTCATGGGAGAATTCTTTCGAAGCTGGGAAGGGTTAATGCAGAACAAATGGCCTTGGCCAAGTTGGGACATTTTGGATCGCAAGAGGCAAGACTTTAAATAAAGTGCTCAGGACAATGGTAGAATAAATCTAAAAAGCTCATGTTCGATAACTATCCAATGGTTAAAACTCTCCTCTTTGCCATACCTAAGGCACTCTTTGGGCAAGTATCAATTCCATTTTACACCTTTTGGATTAATGGTTTAATAGGGAAAATGAAGGATTTGGAGGGATGAAGTTAGTTAAAATCATGTTTGGATTGATTTTATTTCAATGAGGGAAAGGGAAGTGCATGATGGCTTATGAGGGGGAAAGAGTGCAGACATTTTAAGCACTTCACTTCTCCAAAATTGGGATTGGGTGGAAACGGAAGGAAAGGAAAGGAAAGTAATTCTAATAATAATAATATAAAATATCTAATGAAGTATATTTGTCATTAATTAAATATTATCTAACCAAACAAAAGAAAGAAGACTTCCCCTTCCTTTCCTTCTTCCTTTCCTTCCCTTCACAACTAACTTTTCCCTTCACTTTCCCTCCCATCAATCCAAACAGATGATAGGTTTTTTCTCTTCTCTTTTTTTTAGAAATTACTTTATCCAAAAAAATTTGTGTCAGTCGCCATTTGTTTTGGCATGTTTCTTAAAGTCCCTTGTATTCAAATTTTAGGTTAAATCGAATTGGCCATTTTTAATAATTTTTTGAATTTATTTATTTTTAGCTTCGTAGTAAGTAATTGCCTTGTGTGACTATTTACTATAAGACATTTGACTGCTCTACTATTATTATAAATAAGATGTAAGCTTTAGGGTTATTTAGTTATTAATTGTTTAGAACACAAACTCATCATAAAAGTTCTCAACATTGGGCCTATTTGGTAATGTTTATATTTACAGTTCTTGTTTTATATTTACAAAAAAATTTGAAAAATGTAAAACAATAATCATTCGGTGTCTATTTTTGTATTCAAAAAATTGTAAATAGTTCACAAAATTTACATAATTCTTGTAACCACAAAAACGTTGGTTTCACTTGTTTAGAAAAAAAGTTCTCATTTCTTCCTCCTCCTCCACCCCCTTCGGTCACCACCCATCGCTCATTATCACCACTATCAGCCACTGTCATCGGCCACCACCCATCGCTCATCATCACCACTATCGACCACTGTCATCAGCCACCACCTCCCACTAAAGGTAAACTATTTTCATCCACCATCTCTTGCAAGAAAACACCTTTGGCAACCACCTCCACCATCTCCAACCCTTGACAACCATCTTCAATCACTACTTCCTAGGACCACCAACCACCTCCCATCGTTGACAACAACCTTCGGCCACCGCCTCCTGCCTGACACCTCTCTTATTTGTTTTCAAAACACGTGTATACCAAACACGTTTTTTTTTTTTTTTTACCAAAAATAAGCATGAACATGTTTAATGTTTTGTGTAAACAATAAACTGTAAACTTACCAAATGACACCTACACTATGTTTGGATTGAGTGATTTGGAGAGAAAAGAAAAGAAATGGAGAGATATGCATTTCTCTTACTTGTTTGGATAACCTAAGTTGAGAGAAATTGAAAGAAATTGAGAGAAATTGAGAGAAACTCATTTCTCTTATAAGCCTCATTTTCAATCTTCCCAAAAGTGGAGAGATTGAGAGAGAAAAGAAACCACTATTTTCATAATACCAATTTTGTCCCTATAAAAATAAAAGAAATAAAATGATTGAAAATATAAAAATGTTATTTTGGTAATATAACATGAAATAATTTCTTTTCTTTTCTTTTCTCTTAATGAAATCTAACCAAACAAGAATGAGAGAAATCATAATAATTTCTTTTCTTTTATTTCTTCCTTATCCAAACAAAAATGAGAGAAATCACAATCATTTCTTTTCTTTTCTTTTCTCTTATTACTTAAGTAATCATTTCTTTTCTTTTCTTTTCTCTCATAGGTTCCCAAACACAGTGCTAGTGTTTGAGTTTATCTTTGTTGCATACTTAGTTTCTTACAGACATCCCTACATTATGCACTTTCACTAATGATGTAGAATAAAACTTCATAAGCCAAGCAAAAGCCACTAATCCTTACATTGCCACCCAAATTTCTCAATCCTATGAAACATATTGAATCATACAATCAATAACAACCACAATAGAATTCCATCAAGTCAATTAACTCATTATTGCATCGACCGAATCGGATGAAACATAATATACACAATCCTTCATAACAACTATATATATAAACCAAACCAAGCCAAGCTTAAGTCTTATCAAATGGGATCGGCTACATGAATCATTATTCTCTATTCGACTCTATCCAAAGCTATATCATTATCAAATTAAGAAGATCCATATCGCTATTTACTACACAAGCCTGTGTCAAATTAAAGAGATTTATAACAGCTATATATGTATTAAAAAATAAAAAAATATGTATAGGGAAGTACCATGCGAGGGTCCAACAAGCCATTTTCATGTGGCTTTTTAAACTGGTCGTAATAAACACCGCGGTACACTTCAACTTCAGCGGCTTTGTAAATATCGGATTCGGAAAACATCGAAAACTGAATGCTTTTTCTGCACATACAACAACCACCCAGAAGAAAACAAAATCAAATTAAAATTTATTAGAGGAATTGTTTCTAAGTGAATTAACATGGAAACCACAAAATCTTGTGTCAAATCGAAAATTCACATTTTCCGAGCCCAATATCCTCGATGTAGGGCTTTTTTGTGAACTGAAGGGTTTCTTGGGTTTGTTCGCCATCTCTAATAGAAACTGAACACGATCAAATATAAATAAAAGGTATATATATATATTTCTATATAAACAGAAACAGAGAAAAAGACTCTTGAATCAAGCTGTGGGGTTTAAGGCTTTAAGCAAGCAGGTTTTGGATTGTGAAAAGTGCGCTCTCTCAGTGTGAAGTATACGCACACAGAGAGAGATGAGAAAAAGAGATCGAGCGGATGAAGCCGCAGGAAACAAAAAAAAATATTTGAAAAACCCTAGTGGTGAACGGACTGCATAAGGATTGTAATCATCGGACTATTACTATTTGGTTGGATTAAGGGTTGGTTTTGAATGTTAAAAAAAAAAAAACTTTTTTACTTATTGACTTATATAGGTTTGATTTGGGTTAGGTTTGATTTGGGTTGGGTTTGATGTGATGTGTTAGAGAGGTGATGTGATTTAAATAAAATGATAAGATAGTGACTTTTTGAGTTTTTGTATTATTTAGTAGATGTCAAATTTGACCTAAATTTGTATCCTATGTTTGTTTAATCATAGGATTAGATGTCTGGGTTGGACTATTTTTAGTTATCCAATGTTTGTTTGGGATATTATGGAGAAGGATAAATGTTCAAATGACTATTTTATCTTTTTCAATTATTTACTAAGTAATAGCAATATTAAACATAAAAATTTAATATTTTAATTATTTTTAACTAGATTAAATAAAAATTTGTTTTATTTATTTTTTGCACAATATTTTAATTTATTATTTTCAATTAAATTAAATTTATAATTTTAATTTATATTTTTTTTATTTAATATATAATTTTAAATTAACGACAATAAAAAATAATTTTATTTAATATAAAAATTAAATTTTTCAACAACACTAAAAAAAATTAATTTATAAGGTCATAATTTATAATTTATTATTTTTAAATAAATTTAATTTATAATTTATATTTTTTATTTAATATATAATTTTAAATTAACAACACTAAAAAAATAATTTAATTTAATATGTAAATTTAATTTTTTAACAACACTAAAAAAAATTAATTTATAAGGCCATAATTTATTATTTTTAATTAAATTAAATTTATAATTTATAATTTATAATTAATTTGTTTATTTAATATATAATTTTAAATTAACAACACTAAAAACATAATTTATAAATGTTCAAAAAACTATTTTATCATTTTCTAATTGTTTGCTAAGTAATAGCATGGAGGGTAAAATGGACATTTCACAAAATAATCCCATGAGATACCAATCCCATGGTTTCTATCCCACCCTCCCCCATGGGATAGGATAGTCCTATATTTGTGGGACTAATAGTCCGGGGGGATCCGGAGCAAAAAAAATGAAACAAACAATGGACTATTAGTCCGGTGGGACTAATAGTCCAATCCCACCTCCTAATCCTTCAAAACAAACACACCCTAAAAGGTTTTGTTACGAGAGAGTGTTTGGATTGATTTTAGACCCCGTTTATTTTCACACGTAGAACGGAGAGGATTGGTAGCGAAGGGATTAATAGTGAGGGGATTGATATGAGAGGATTAAGTAAAATTGTATTTATTTTTATGATAGTTGTTAGTGTAGTGATTGTTAAATTATTTTTATATAAAATAATAAAACAAATAAAAAAATACAAAAACATTGAAATTAATGTTTTAAAAAAATGTCCAACATGTAAAAAAAAATTTAAAAAATAAAAATAAAATAAAAAATATCCAGAAAAAATAAAAGAAATAAAATAATGATTTTTACTAATAAACAAAATAAAAAATTAAACATTAATGTTCAAAAAAGATGCCCGAAATGTAAAAAATAAAATAAAAAATAAATAAAAATAAAAAATTTCCAATCCGCCGAACTATTTTTTTAATACCAAGTCCTAGAGGCCCATCCGAATCACCTTAGGGAGGCCCATCGTAATCCGGAGCTCACTATCAATCCCCTCCCCATCTCTTAAAACAAAGACAATATTAGTTAGTCCACCTCACTACAAATCCCAATCTCCCTCTAACTCTTCAAATAAACGGGACCTTAGGGGGAAAGTGGACATGGAAAAAAATTAGGCACACATGGATACAAGTAATGTTTTAAAAGCTGGACTGGTGAGCGAATTGAAAAAAGAATTGCGTAAATGAGTCATCGGAAGGTAGTGTGTTTCGGTGTCAACCATTGCTTTGCTCACATAATACACTGGCCGCTACTCCCCAAGTTCTTTCTTTAACAGTACGGCACTGACGACCCGGTCGGAGACTGCCAAATACAAAATGAGCGAATCACCTGCCGAAGGTGTTGTCATGAGCAGAACTGATCGAAGGTAAGTCTTCAAACCGTTCAAAGCGGCTTCACACTCAGAGGTCCATTCAAAAGCTTTACCTTGCCGTAGGGTATGAAAGAAGTGTTCGCAGCGATCTGTGGAACGACTGATGAACTTGTTGAGTGCGGCAGCCATCCCCATCAACTTTTGAACCTCCTTGACCGATCAAGGAGAGCCAAGTTCTAGAATTGCTGTGATTTGCCTTAGGTTGGCTTCGATTCCGTGGTAGTTAACAATGTAGCCAAGAAATTTGCCGAATCCGATCCCAAATGCACATTTGGAAGCATTCAGCTTCATTTTGTACTTGCGTAAAATGCCAAATGTCTCATCCAGATCGGCTAGATGACTTTGCTCCTCTTTGGACTTGACCACCATATCGTCAATGTACACTTCTATAATATGGCCGAGTTGCTCCTTGAACATGGCAGTGACTAGTCTTTGGTAAGTTGTCCCCGCATTCTTCAGCTCAAAAGGCATAACCTTATAGCAATAGGTTCCTCTTGGGGTGAGGAATGTAGTTTTGTCTTGGTCCTCCGGATGCATGGCAATTTGATGGTAGCCTCTGTAGGCATCCAGGAAGCTCATACGTTGATGATATGTCGTGGCATCTACGAGTTGGTTTATTTTGTGAAGGGGAAAGCAATCATTGGGATAAGCTTTGTTTAAGTCCGTGAAATCCACACAAACACGCCAAGTCCCATTTTTCTTCTTTACAACCACAATATTCGACAGCCATATAGGATAGGTCACTTCGCGGATTGCCCCAGCATCAAGTAACCGGTCAACTTATTCAACAACGGCAGCAGCGTGTTCCGCAGCTGACCGCCAGCTTTTCTGAATAATCGACTTACATTTGAGGTCAATGTTTAATCGATGCTGAGAAACAGATGGATCCACCACCGGCATCTCATATGGTGACCACGCAAATACATCAAGGTTGCCGAGTAAGAAGGAGACTAGCCGCTGCCTGTCGATTTTGTTCAGGGAAGCGCCGATCATGAAGAACCTATTAGGGTTCCCGTCAATCTCAACTCGATCCAGATCTTCGGTTACCTTTTCAGTTGGAAGCCGCCCAACATCGTTGAGGCTCTCTCGATCCGTCACCTCAATAGAATTCACTTCCAACTCTCTTGGTGTTTTTGCGGCGAGAAAATAACAAGCTTGTGCCGATTTCTGGGAACCACAAATTTGTTCAATGTCGCGTTCAGACGGGAAGCGAAGTAGTTGATGATAGGTACTTGGCATAGCTTGCATGGTATGCAGCCAAGTTCATCCCATGATAAGATTATACGGCGAAGGAAGCTTGACGACAAAAAATTCCACATCCACTGATCAGGAACTCGCTCGAACTGGTAGCGTGATTTTGCCCAACGGATATTCTGGATTAGCGTTGAAGCCGAATAAAGGATAATGATGGAGACAGGTCTGACTCGGTAAAGTTGAGTTTGATGAAGGTCTTGTAGTATATGACTTCCGAAGTACTCCCCTAGTCAATGAGAACCCGTTCAACGGTGAATCAGTTTACGCGGTTCAATGACCAATGGATCATTGTAGGGAGCGTTATGCTGACCAAATCAGAATCATCAAAAGAAATACTTGCAGCCTCATGGGGCCGTTTCGCCGACGTGATTTGCTGTTGGAGGTTAGGATGCGACTGAATTGTATGTACCGCGGAAGCCGTCGGCAAGTTGTATATCATATGAATTATGCTGAGTGGTGGTGAATCCTGTCGCAAAGCAACTATTTTGGCTAAGTCGTTCTTTCGGGCGTATTGCTTAAGCCGACCGTCTTGCACCAACTCCTCAAGGTGATCCTTCAACGCATAACATATGTCGGTATCATGACCGTGGTTCTCGTGATATTCCACCGCTTATCCCGTCTTCTCGTGTCGGGAGGTCCCACCATCTTAGACGGCCATTTAAAGAACGGCAAGTGTTGAACTTTAGACATAATCGTACTGATCGGCTCCGATAACTCCGCGTATTTCTTGTTCGCGCGCCTTGTGCGTTTGCTATCCACTTAAAGCAGCTCATTAGCTCGATGTGAACATTGGTCATTTGATCGGCGCGAATCCTGTCTTCTATCGCGTTTGGCCCGATTCTATGATTCAGGGCTCCGTGGTGATACAATGTTTTATCGGCTGCACGATTTCAGGAGGAGCCGCCTTGTTGGCTTTGTGCTCGGCTTTGACCCGTAGGGCATCGTCTTCCACTTTGCAGTATTCCTCGACTTTTTTCATCAACGACCAGACCGTTTTCGGGGGTCGTCTGGTCAAAGAGCTGCGGAGGGCACTATTAGGATGCAACCCCATCTTGAAGGCGGTAACGGCCATGGAGTCATTGCAGACATCATTTACTAGATTAAAACATTCTCAATAGTGTGCCAAATATGCACGGGGGGTTTCTCCAGGTTGAATTTGCATGGCCCACAGAGAATCAGCTTGCTTCGGCTGGACCTCATTAGTGATGAACCTTGCCCTAAAGGATTTTTGGAGTTGGTGGAAGCTTTTGATCGATGTCGGCTCCAATTTATAATACCACCTGACAGCCAGTGGTCCCAAACTACTCAAAAATATTTGACACATGAGGGTCTCGTCGTCTGTATGAAGTGTTATGGCTTGTTTGTAATGACGAATGTGATATGTGGGGTCCGATTTTCCATCATATAAGGTGAACAATGGAGCTTTGAACTTTTTGGGTAGCACAGCCCTTGCGATCCTTTGAACGAAGGGGTCGTGTTGATCCTTTTCGTCTGAACCATTTCTTCTTCGCTTATTCCGTGTACGCGGACTCTCTTCGGAATAACTGGAGGTTTCGACTCGTCCCTTCTTTTTGGATTATGGGGATGATGAGTCAGAACCACCGTCACTATCTTGTCTTTGAACTCGAGGTCGTCGACTATCCCTTCTCAGAGGTCGTCTCGGATCTTGGCATGCGGCTTGTTGAGATTTTGCCACCTCCAAGGCCAAATCCTGCGACGGCCAGGTCTTTTCCCCTCATTTTCTTTCTTCTTGACTTCATTCTCTTTTGTTTCCGTTGGAATTAAAACATTCGAAAATTTTCCTGAATTAGGATCATTGTTCTTGTGGTGTTCGTCGTTGGATCTCATTAGTTCCGGGAAGTGTGGAGTCAGGTCTGGAGCGCCCGGAAACGAAGGGAAAATTTCTGGGCTACTGGGCCAAGGCCGCACGTGCGGGGGATGAGGCCGCACGTGTGGGAATGGCCGAGTTCCTTACCCTCACCCTAATTCGAATTCTAACTCTGTCTCTCTTTCGAATATGCGTTCAATTTCTCGCTATGCTCTCTCCATCAAATTTATTTTCAAGGCTGTTGAGGCTCGCAAGTATGGATTTGAAGGTGTTCTATCAAATATGTGCTTCTCTCTCCTGATTTTGTGAGTTTCAATTTATTCACCCTTTTTTTAGATTATAAACATTATAACTCAGATCTCGCTTCTCTCTTTGATTTGCTGTTTTTATTAGATCTAGTTATTCGTCGATCTATCGTTTATGATTTTCTGGTTTTATATTAGATATCATTGTTTGTCAATCTGTCGCTTCTCTCTATTTTTTAAGATCTGCTTGATAGATATAGATTTCTGTTCACATTTTTTTTTTCCCTCATATCTGTTTGTCGATCTGTTTTGATTCATCAATTTTTGTGGCCTTTATCTTATTTTCAGATCTGTTCATTGATCTGTTTTGATTCATCAATTTTTGTGGCCTTTCTCTTATATTGATCTATATATAAATATGTATGTGTTGGTTACACGTAAATGAGTTAAAGTTGAAAATTGCTTGAGGTGAAGATTGAAAATTGTTCATTTTACTATCCTAAATAAACTCAGATTTCTTAATCCAAGGTTTGATGTCCCTAATCTAATAGCCCCCAACCTATCATTTAGCAGAAAGCTTTATAAAATTTTCAGGTTTTGAACTATGCAATGAACTCATCAAAAATTGATGACATTTTTACATTTTCTGCCCTGGTTATCATCTAGTAATTTTGTCTATTGGATGCAATAAGTGCACATATGGTTATCATTTTTTTAAATGCTGAGTTTAAATTAAACAAACAAAATCTTAGGAAACGTAGAATGCTAATATTTTGTTCTTTGTTTTTTGTTTCCAAGTTAGAAATAGTACAATAATAGAAAACACTATGTTTTAGAGCATTTGGTATTAAATAAGGATTCTCAATAACTGTCGCTTCACAGAATTTGATTTCAGAAACAGAAAGATGAATGGAACTTGATGAGTTTCACCACTAGAAAAACCACTATATAGGTTACGAATGAATGGAAATTAGCTGAAATTGATTAATCTGCTACTGCCATTTTGAATCCACGAGGTTAACTCTATTTTGTGGCTGATTGATCTGTTTCTAGTTTTAAGTGTATTTCTGTTTTGTAGGTTCTTTTTATTTGATTGGGTTGTCTTTTAGTTTTGCTGGTGAGAAGGTTTCAATTGAAGGGAGAGACTATTGGTGTGTGTATGTACCATATAATTAATTACTAGAGGGCTAATTTAGATATGAAGAAAATTTTAATAATTAAAATAAAATACAAATATAAATATATTTGTTAATGATTGATGAAATTTTTTGTATTATGTGTATGATCTTTTGTAAAAGGTTTATAAAAATATTCAAAAAAAAATTTAAAAAATGTGTATTTTCAACTTAAATCAAATTCTCATTTGTGTTAATCAAATTTATCAAAAAACATGAATTCTACTTATATTAAAATATTTTAAAAAATAACAAAAAATTCTATAATATATAAATTACAACTTATTTATAACTCTTGGATTATTATTTTGGTTATTAACTGAAAAGCTTTTCGTTAATTTCTTATATTTTTCTGTTATATCTAAAGCAGTGCATCTAATCTTTAATTAGAAATGGTATAGATTAGTTTGGTATTTTTAGATTTTTGATGCAATAATATTTGAAACGTTGTCCAATTGTTTATGCTTTTTCAATGTTCTTTGCATGAGATATTCCAATTTGATTTTCCCTAGTTTGGTGAAGTTGTGTTCATTTTGAGAGAATGATTAGGAAAGAGAAAAGATTAAGAAAAGAGAGATTGGAGAAAATGAATTAGTAAATTTTCCCTTATTTAAGTTGGGAACAAAGTAGATAAGAGTTGAGGGGAAAATTGTCACGACCCAACCCCAAGGGCTTAGGGTTGGAATCGCAATTTACTAACTTATTCTTATTCGTAACAAATTAAGCTGTGCAAGCGGAAACAAAAATAATTAAACAGAAATTTTACTTCATTTTACCATTTAAGAAAGATGAAATACATTTCTAGGGCTTTCATTATTTTATTATTCAGTGACCAGCCCCGAGTAGAAACAAAAGGGAGCAAAAATATAAAAAGAAAGATAAAAAAAAAGTAGTTCAACAGCAATCCATGTGCGGGTTCCATTTTGTGGGGTTGTGGGTTTCCCCTACATATCGTCACCTGAAAGGGTAACAGCTATAAGCACACAGCAGAGTGAGAAATATTATGCCAAGACTGCAAATCTCAAGTTATGAGCTTCTTCTAGTATCTTCTTCTTGAGTTCCGAGATGTCAGGTATGCAAATTCAATTCCGAAATTTCAGTATCCCATTGCTTATAATGAAATCAGGATCAGGCATGTTTCCTTGTTCTTCGTACATTTTCTTCAAAAGTTTATCTTTCCATTTGCGCGCTTTAATTTCTCCAATCAATGTAGGCTCTATGGTTACATTGGCGAGCAACCCATTGATCTTGCGGGAAACGAGAGTACATGCCAAACTTCTCATCGTCTTTCGGCTCAGTGCGTTTGCCACCACATTAGCTTTACCTGGATGGCGATGGATCTCTATATCATAGTCTTTCATAAATTCTAACCACCGCCGTTGCCTCATATTCAGTTCCTTCTGTGTGAATAGATATTTTAGACTCTTGTGGTCAGTATAAATCTCGTAGGTTGTACAGTAGAGATAATGATGCCAGATTTTGAGAGCAAAGATCACCGCAGCCAATCCCAAATCGTGAGTCGGGTAATTCTTCTCGTGAGTCTTTAATTGTCGTGACGCATAAGCAATGACTTTTCCGTCTTGCATGAGAACGACACCCAACCTATTGTATGAGGCATCACTATAGATTACGAACCCATCTGCTCTGGTAGGGAGTGCTAGTATAGGGGCTGACACAAGTCGACCTTTTAATTCTTGAAAGCAACACTCCTGTTTATCAGTCCATTCAGAGGGTGTGTTCTTCTGAGTTAGCTGGGTCAAGGGCGATGCTATTTTTGAGAAATCTTGTACGAAGCGCTGATAATAGCTAGCTAGACCCATGAAACTTCGGATTTCTGACACATTAGTAAGTCGTAGCCAGTCCACGATTGCTGCAACTTTTTGGGGGTCAACCGAGATGTCATCTTTGTTAATGACATGACCGAGAAAGTGTACACTAGTGATCCAAAATTCATATTTCTTTAACTTGGCATAAAGTTTGTGATCACGCAGTGTTTGTAGAACCGTTCGCAAGTGCTGTTGATGGGCCTCTGGTGACTTGGAGTATATGAGGATGTCGTCAATGAAAACGATGACGAACTCATCAAGATAGGGTTTGAACACTCTGTTCATGAGGTCCATGAAGGCTGTTGGGGCATTTGTGACGCCAAAAGGCATGACGAGAAACTCGTAGTGCCCGTGACGGGTTCTGAAGGCAATCTTTTCAATGCTTTCCATTTTAACTTTTAGTTGATGGTAGCCAGAACGTAAGTCGATTTTGGAAAATACTTGGGCGCCTTGAAGTTGGTCGAACAAGTCATCGATTCGCGGCGGAGGATATCGATTCTTGATGGTAACCTTATTCAGCTCCCGGTAATCGATGCATAATCTCATCGTGCCATCCTTTTTCTTCACGAACAATACTGGAGCTCCCAGGGTGAGGTACTAGGTCAAATAAAATCTTTGTCCAGGAGTTCCTAGAGTTGAGTCTTTAGCTCTTTCAATTCTATCATCAACATGCGATAAAGAGCTTTTGATATAGGCTGCGTGCCAGGTTGGGTTTCAATGGTGAATTCGATCTCCCGATTGACTGGAATACCGGGTAGATCTTCAAGAAAAACATTCGGGAATTCTCGAACTACAGAGATTGCATCAACGGTGGGGGCCTCTTTTTATGTATCAATCACATAACAAACATAACTACCACAACCCTTTCTTAGAAGTCGTTGGGCCGCCATGGAGGATATAATACAAGGAGGGTTAGAAACTTCAGCCCCATCAAAGATAAGTTCGGGTTGGTTTGGTAACTTGAGGGAGACCTTTTTGGCTTTACAATTGATAGAGGCGTGGTTGGCAGCTAGCCAATCCATACCTATGATCACATCGAAGTTCTCAATACGAAGGGGAATCAAGTCTACGTATAAGGTTTTGCCTTTTAGGAATATAGCACAGGATTTGTACACATCTGTACTACGAGCAGACTTACCAGAAGGAAAAGATACAGACAATATATATCCCAATGGTTCAGGTGTTGATGCCAACTTGGCAGCAAAGTGTGGTGCGACAAAAGAATGAGTTGACCCAGAGTCAATGAGGACTTGAGCTAAATGACCACAGACAGAAAGTGTACTTGACACAACATTTTCGGTAATTTCTGGTTTTCCAGGCACCAAGGCGAAAGCCCGACCTTGGCGGTTTTGGTCCTTCTTATCTCCTCCAGGTCTTACGGGTCTCCTGACTAGGCCAGAGGGGCTGGCTGTAGGATTAACCAGCTTTGGACAATCCCTTAGCAAGTGGCCAAACTGTCCGCATCTAAAACATGCTCCCGTGTCTCGGTGGCATTGTCCCCAATGAGCCCTCCCACAAGTGGGGCAATTTGGAATAGTGCCACCTCGGGGGTTGGTAGGACCTTGGTGGCCTGAGCTGGTTGTGCCCATGTTTCACCTTTTTATGAGGTGCAACACCAGGTCTTCTATTATCTCTTTCCCAGAATCGCTTCTTGTAGCTTGGTTCTCCGGAACGCGAGGCTTTAATTCCCTTTTCTGTTATGTACGCCCAGTCCACCACTTCTGCATAGGTTGGCAATTTCAAGACCTCAAGCCTGTTGTTAATTCCAGCATCCAATCCTGCTTCAAATTTTCTTGCTTTTTGAGTTTCGGTGGGGATGACGTATGTTGCAAACCGAGCGAGTTGTGTGAACTTGCTCTCATATTCGGCCATCGTCATGGTTCTTTGCTTAAGATGTATGAATTCGGATGCCTTCTGTTCCCGCAATGAATCTGGAAAATATTTTTCGTAGAATACTTCCAAGAATCTTGCCCAAGTCGTAATTTCTTCTTTGGCCAGAGTGAGAAGCCACTATTCCTATGCATTGTCTTTGAAAATGAAAGTAACGAAAGTTACCTTTTGCCTCTCGGTGTAGGGTAGGGCACGAAAAATCTTTTCCATATCTTTAACCCAAGCGTCTGCTACCATTGGGTCTGGGCCGCCGGTAAATGCGGTGGGTTTCAGATCCTGGAACTGTTTGATGGTAACCGGCTCTTCTCGCCATTCTACTATCCCATTGTTGATGTTAGTTTGCAAAGCTTGCAAAAAACTAGTAACCGTTTTTTCCATTATTCTTTCCACCGATTCAGTGCCACTAACGGATGACTCACTTTCATTACCATTATTAGCCATTCTACAAAGTAATAGACGAGGTATTATATTCTTAACACAACATATATATAAACATATGTAGCACAATCTATATTTATATAAAACGCCAACTTTACATTATTTTACAATTCATATTACATCAGTCAGAATATATTAGTGTCCCATCCCTGCAGTAAAAAAAACAAAAGTCAACAAAAAGGGATTAGAACACATCATGATCAGCATACAAAAGATTTTCTGCTACCCAGATCTAGAGTGGTGGGTCAGATGGGCCAAAAAACCATGGGAAATAGTGCTGCATAAAAAGCTCAAATTCCCACCCCAATTGGACTACACCAAAACACATCCATGCTACCTGGACCGTGAAAATGGGGATGGACCGTATATATCCCACAAATGCTCGGTCGACAATCCAGCCAGGTGTCTCAACATATGACAGATCGTTATTAAAGTCAACATTTTGAATATTAATGATCTCCAGTGGGTTAGGGACTGTGGTGAAAATATAATTCTCAGGGTACACATTCCCCTTTCTGGCTATAAACTCTGGGGGTAGAGGGCCTATGATATAATGCGGGCGGTCATGACCCGGGTCGAAGCCAAGGACGCGAGATGGTCCAAGAAAACGTCTGCGTGTATGGACAAGGCTGTGCCTCCATAATAAATGTGGGACATCGGTGGGGTCAGCCTGAATGTAAACTGGCCGACCCATTAACCGGGCAAGGCCTGGGTGCAGTCCCCTGACTATTTCCTCGGAATCTCCCTAACCCTCAGGTGAGGCGGGGACGGGGTGTTCGGCTAAGATTTCATCTAAATTGATGGTCTGGAGGTCATCCCAAAAAGCATCATCAAGATAAATCTCTGACATCCCTACAACACTAGAATAAACGTGAGATTTTACACAGAAAGACTAACGTTGCAGGTAAATATCTATTATTATTTTATTTTTATTTTACTATATTTTCTTAGCTATATAGTTTTATTAAAAAAAAAATTTTTGAACTTCCTGATCAAATTAAAAATAGTTTTTTTTTTTGAACCGTTGCTCTGATACCACATTTGTCACAACCCAACCCTAGGGGCTTAGGGTTGGAATCGCAACTTACTAACTTATTCTTATTCGTAGCAAATTAAGTTGTGCAAGTGGAAACAAAAATAATTAAACAAAAATTTTACTTCATTTTACCATTTAAGAAAGAGGAAATACATTTCTAGGGCTTTCATTATTTTATTATTCAGTAACCAGCCCCGAGTAGAAACAAAAGGGAGCAAAAATATAAAAAGAAAGATAAAAAAAAAAAGTGGTTCAACAACAATTCATGTGCGGGTTCCATTTTGTGGAGTTGTGGGTTTCCCCTACATCTCGTCACCTGAAAGGGTAACAGCTATAAGCACACAGCAGAGTGAGAAATATTTTGCCAAAAGTGAAGGAAATATAAAATAACCAAGGATAATTAGTTAAGCTAAAATATTTACATAATTTAATTTGAAACAACAATTTATTTAAAGTGGCAGAATACAGAAATCGTGTAAATAAATAATCATAACCACGATATAAAACAGAACAGAACAGAGGTCACAGAAGTGACAATCAGAACATAGGTCAATGGATCCATAACAAACAGAGGACCACGAAGTGGCCAAACAGAAGCCCAGGGTTATTTAAGTCCCCCAAGGCGTGGGACTCCCATGGTGGTACTTACAAAACATAATTGTTTATAAGGTTATAGTCAACTATATACTAAAATTTAAACAAATATATCCATGGATTTCCTTTTAAATAAATAGAGTTTAGAAAATAACCCACGTAATTGAAATATTTATAAAACATAACTTTTATTAATATAACTTAATAAAATATAACTTATATAAAATAAGCTATGGTAACTCCAAACATTCGTAAAACATATAATGGTAAATTAAGGTATAATATAACTCACCTTAATTGTAACCCTTAGCCTTACTTTACTATCACAACTTTCCTACGATAAGTTCCTCACCCTCAACTTACGTACCTCTCTCTCGGTTTTTTTCTTTCTTTATTTCTCCCTTCGCTTACAACACTTCCTCCCCTATTTATACACGCTTCAAGTGATGACTCAACTTTATCCTAAGGCCCAAGGTGATGACTCCCTCCCTCTACCCAAGCCTAGGTGTCCAGATGGCCCTTCCATTTCTCATTTCGGCAGATTTGTAATCTAAATAATTAATGATCCTTGATTTGTTTTTATTTGATAAATCTGGGCAAGATTTGTAATCTAAGATAATTGATGGTCCTTGATTTGTTTTTATTTGATAAATCTGAGCAACTAATATACCTCAAATAAAACTGGTACTTAATTTACCTTAATAAATTTCCTTGTCATATATTTGATAACCAAAATAACAAATTAATTTACATAGCACATATAACTTATTCATTTTATTATTGCCATTATTCTTATTCTTATTCCATATATTATTTTATCATTATTGTTATTATTTATTTATTTACTATCTTTAACTTTAATTTGACCTAACTAGTATTAAAATTTCATATTTCTGTTATTTTGGCCCTAAATAAAAATCCCTAATTAATCCCATATAACCCAGTGCTAAATTAGATTCTGTATTTATTATTAATTATTTAATAATATATTATCACATACACCTACAATTATATAACTATAAATATTTATGTGGTATTTAATTAAACGTTCAGGGTGTCACAAAAATATATTATTTTGTTGTTCCTTGAGTATTGTTTGTACCTAAATTAAATTGAATTCTCTCCAAATTTGTGTTCAATGACACGTGGGAATAATATTTAATAACTTTCTCAATTATTTTTTTCTCTTTTCGTTTCCCTCCTACCAAACAAAGCATAACATTGTTGAGTATTGTTGTTGCAAGAAATTTCTGCCTTGAGATGGAACCGTTCTGGAGAAAAGATTCCTTGATAGATAAAAATGAAATTTGCCTGTGTTTAATTCTAGTAACTTGAAGAACCAATTTATGTTGTGAATGCACAACTGTCCAAAGTAAAAGAGAGATTCGTGCTGGGAATACAAGTTACGATAGTATATGTATTTGTTAGATTATACTATATTTATGGATTTTTATTTTGTTTGATATGTACGGTTAATAGTTAAGTGTTGTATGTGGTTGAAAATTGAATGGTACAAGTTGTGACGAAATATTTTTATTGAATGGTTAAGAATTGAATAAATGAATGAATAAATGAATGAATAATTTTGTATATGCATAGGTTATAGATGGCGCAAAAAATATTACAAAATAAATTATAAAAACTAAATGAGACCTTTTGGTGACTAAACAAATGTCACGGGTTAACTTTTGGCTACTAAAACTTTAGTCGTCAATTGTAAAAAAGTGAAACTTTGACTACTAAACTGTTAGTCGCCAATTGTAAAAAAGAAACTTTTGGCTACTAAAATTTTAGTCGCCAATTCTCAAAAAGTAAAATTTTTGGCTACCAAATAATTAGTCGCCAAACATACATGCTCAATTGGCTACTAAATAATTTAGTCGCTAAAAGTAAATATATTTATATATTTAATTTTTTTAAAAAAATATACGGTGACTAAAAAAAAAATATGGCAACTAAGGTTTTAGTTGCCAATAGGTCACTTTTGGCTACCAAAAAAATTTTAGTCGTCGATTGTTTCCTCGACAAACTACAGGCGATCAAATGGGCGACCAAATATATTAGTCGACAAAAGTGATTGGCGACTAAAAACAAGGCTTTTGGCGACTAAAATTTTAGTCGCCAAAAGTAAAATTCTTGTAGTGTACAATAATGCGAACTACATTGCCATAGTTTTAATGGATGTTCACCAAAATTTTCTTTTAAAATTTTATAAATCCAGTGTAATTCATTAATGGTTTTGATAATGGGGGTTAAATCACCATGTGGAACGGGCGCAACTCTTTATCACAAATATATTTATATTGTTCTAACAATGGAATATGAATTAAGACATTGTTTATGCTTAATGAAATGGCTTTTTCCTGTATTTGCATTGGCAGGTATTTATATATAAAATTATTTCCAAGAAGGAAATCTCCATGCATATAAGGAAAACATAGAATTTTTGGTATAATGAACTTGCTATCATTTAACCAAATAGCTATATTTTTAGCCTTGAACTAAATGGAAGTATGGTTGCCATCAATTCTAGTAACCAAAATTAGATGTTTCATTAATATCCATTTTTTTTTTGATATGGCATTCCATTTACATGAGCTGATTGTAGCTCCTATATCTATGAGAACACTGAGGCTATATTGTTTATAACCTGCAAAATTAAATGTTCCCAATACATATGTATATCTTATTTTGCCTTGGCTAGGAGAAAAAATAATATCATCATTTTTTGTTTGAAAATTATACATATATGCAGACTTAATATGTTTAGATTGTCTTCTTGTTCCTGGAAAAATAGGACTTTGATCATTTTCTTTGCGCTTTTCCCCTTTTTGGGCATTCGAGTGCATAGTGACCTTCTTCATTACAAATGTAACATTTACAAGTTTTCTTTTTTGAAATATTTGTTGGTTTCTTTTCTCGAATATACTTTTTCTTTTTTGAAAAAGTTTTGTTCTTTTTCAAAGGTTTCCATTTATATTTTCTGTGTTTTTTGGAAAATCCTTTTCGCTTGGGAAATGTATTATAACCAATTTTCTTTCAAAATTTTATCACAACATTTTTTACAATATTGTGAGTTGGAAATTTGATTTTTTTTTTTTCGCCTTTGCTTCTAGAAACCGATCGGCTATCAGTCTTAGAACATAATTAATGCGGAAATCAAGATTATCATATTCTTCTTTCCTCATTTTTTTTTAAGAAAATCAGGATATGTTTTAATACATAACTCATCCCATGGATTAGGGAGTTCATGGAAAAATTGATCTAACCAGGGTTGATTTGCTGGTGGATCAATAAAATAATAATATTTTTTAAAAATTTGAACATAATCTTCAAAAAGACAAATATTACATAATTTTAATTTAGTCAAAATATAATTTGCATCTGCTTGCAAATTTGTATCCCTTGCAAAACCAAATAAATTTTATTTTATGATTTTTGCAAACTCAGCTAATATGGTATCAAGTGTGAGAAAATTTGCCAACAAAACTGTTTTTTAACTTTTTCTAATTTTAGATTTTTCCCACTGTCTTAACCATTGCAACACATCTCCCTGGAGAGTTGTTGCAATATAACCAAGGAATTTTTCCTTTGACCAACTATTTTTATAATTGGTAATAATGATGGACAAAGATTGTGCCCAATCATCAATTGCTTGTGGCTGGTCCTTAAATGGGACAAGAGACAAGTCTAAATAAGTACCATTTTGAGCTATTGGATATTTATGATTATTATATTTTCTAGATATTATTGGCTCAGGTGTAGGATTGAAGGTACTTCTAGTGTTAGTATCATTTTTAATTTTATTTGTTTGAATAAAGTCAAAATTTTCTCCATCTCCCCATGTGCCAAATAATTCGGGATCAATTGACTCTTCTGTCTTTCTTTTTTCCCTTATTCATTTCTGGTAAAACATCTTGATCTATTGTTTCTTCAGATGAGGATGACTGGCTATCATCATCATTAGTTGACATATTAATATCATAATTAAAGTACTGTAAAAGGGCTTCATGTTTTAAATAAGTTTCTTTTATCTGATCTAGTAGCCTATTTCTTTCATTAATACCTAAATCTGGACCTTTATATAATTTTCTTCAATAATCCAATATTTCAACAATATTTTCATATTCAATCCTATTATAGGTATTGGTTTGAAGTACCATAATATCTTCTGTACCATAAAATAGCCTAGAAATGGAGTTATCTCCTGGACTATTCATTCCATCATTGTTTATGAAGGTTATGATTTCTAATTTTGTCACAAAATTGTTTATTTGGGTTTTTGCTTTTTTGTTTAAGTTAATATTTATTATAGAACCTAAATTGTCTATTTTATATTCTATAGACTCAACTTTGGTTTCTAGATAGTTTTGATTTATTTTTTGATTTTTATCTAATTTAGAATACCAAGAACACATAATATTAGAAATATTATTTTAACTAGAATATGAATTATTTATATTTGCAGACTCTTTAGTAATATGCAAGCTATGGTCATATTTATTATTAACACTATTTTTTGTATTTCCAAAGAATATTATATCTTCAGGATTGATTGCCATTGTAGATTGTTGTTGGTACCTAAGACCCTTCTAGTGTATTTATCTAATGCTTAAAACCTCTCTTTATGATCTTAAAGACTTAAAAATGCTTAATTATGGCCACTAGTCAAAAGATCTTAATGAGTATATGTGTTTTGACATACACTAAGCATATAGGTTTTACAACAACTATAAATGAAATAAATAATTATAAAGATATAAAATACAAATGATACACAATTAAAAACTAAACTGGACTAATAATATTTTTCTGATTTTGAAATTTTGATTTTATTTATTTATTTATTTTTTCATATCATTAGGCACACCATACACTCTTATCAAAATTTATACATAGACAGAAATACTTACATAGCTTGATCTTGCTTTCAAAAACTCTTCACCAAGTTTTGATACCAATTACAAATAAAGGAAATAAGCTTTCTACTAGGCACCGTTTGGGAAGCAAGATTTGAGGCTTTTTTGGCTATTTTAGCCACAAAAAACAAAATAGGCTATTTTAGCCACAACAAACAAAACATCACATCCAATCCATAATCATTACACTCTTCTCTCACAAAAAATGTCAAAAAAGCCAAAAAGCCCTTTCCAAACCAAGCTTTTTAGCCCAGGCTAAAATAGCCAAAAAAGCCAAAAAGTCAAAAAGCCAAAAAGCCAACCCACTTCCCAAACCAAGCCTATGTTTATTGAGTTAAGCAACAAAAACAGAACAAGGGAAGGAGAAGTTTCGGCAATGAAGCTGGAGAGAATTTACATTGATTTATTCATGGGAAAATCGGTCTAAGGTCCCTATCCAAGTTTTAGTAATGGATTAGGTCCACAATCTGTTCTTTTGTAGTCTAAGGTCCCTCACCCCATCCCCTCTCCATCTACGTTGTCCTGAGCTTGATCACCGCTGGCTCTAAATCCCCAACCCTCGTCTCTCTCTCTCTCTCTCTCTCTCTCTCTAAACTTCTCCATTCTCAGATCTGTCCAGATCAACTCTTGTTCCTCACCCGACTTCATTCTCCCGGAGTAAAACCAGCACCGGCGACTCAACCACTGGCAACGTCATAACCTGGAACAACCCAACAGACCCCATGCCCCAACAGTCACCCCCTCCCCCCCCCCCGAATCTCCGGCACCAGCACTTACAGGTGAAGAGATGAAATACCAAAACTGGCCACTCTTTCATCAGATGAGCCGAGGCCAGAGTATGAACCTGGAATAGAGCAATGAAACAATCCAGAGAAATTACGAAGAAACCCAGAGAAATTTCACAAGGAGAGCTTGGAGAAGATGGGTTCGAACTCGAAGTCCTCTTGGTGTGGTTTTGCATTGGAGCTTGGGGCTAGCTTTTAATTTATATATATATATATATATAGGTTGCTATTGTTGTTTATTCACTCTGGAGTGAACTGTTGATAACTTTTACCTTCTTTTCTAACCTAGAGAAATTTATATATATATACATATATCAACAATCCATTATATATATAGCTTATACTGTTGATAAATATATATAATGGACCAATCCATTATAAATATGTGTTGATAAATATGTAATCCATTATGTATATATATATATATATATCTTCTTTTCTAATCCATATATAAGATAAATATGTTGATAACAATCCATTATAACAAAATTTCTCTGGACCAACTGGACCAACAGTTCACTCTATAATTTCTATAAATTTCTCTGGACCTATACAAATTATAGAAATCAGATAAATATATATATATAGCTCAGAGAAATTTTGTTTATGACTGGGATTATTCACTCCATTGAGTGAATAAAAATTATTCCAGATCATGTCAAAGCTCAGCTAAAATCAGAGCATTTCTCTAGACCAATCCAGAGAAATTTCAGTTCAAAGCAAAGGAATGTCAGTTCTAACTTATGATGCAACTTTAATATTGATTAAGTTTACTTTCTTTTCTAACCATGCAGCTAGAGAAATTTTGAATTTTTCCAGCCGAGCAAACAACTCCCATTGTGCTTAGATTATCCAGAGGAATTTCGAAGTCCAGAGAAATTTGGTGGACGAATCTGCAAACATCAGAGAAACACTTTCGATTGAAAAATTCAACTGGAAAAAAGCGAAGAACAGATTTGGGTAAGTTGCAGAAATTTTTCCAGATATTACAAACCAGATAAATTCTCAATTGTTATTTTTAATAAACCAGAGAAATTCTCAATTGTTATTTTTAATAAACCAAAGAAATTCTCAATTAATATTTGAATAACAAACCAGAGAAATACTCAGATTTTTTCAGAATTTCTCTAGTTCTGGTAAGTTGCCATTGTTATCCCATTCTAATGTTGCTTACATATTACAATGTGGAATTATTCCAGTTGAATTCAGTTGAACAATGTTGCTTACCTAATGAATCAGAATGATTTGGATGTGAATGAGAAGAAAAGTAGAAAAACTCATCCAGAGAAATTTGGTCCAGAGAAATTTCTCTAGGCCAGAATTTCTCTGACCAATTTTCTCTGGCCTGAAATTTCTCTGGACCTAATTTCTCTGGACCAATTTTCTCTGGACCGAAATTTCTCTGGACTAAAATTTCTCTGGATCAAGGTTGAGGGACCTTAGACATTATGATAATATTGTTGATGGACCTTAGACATTATGAAAATATTTGGTGTCCTTTATGCTAAAAAATCATAATACCAAGGACCTGAAAAAAAATACCCCTTTATTCATTGGTTTGAATGCCAATTTATAAAATACATATTGTATATACAAACGAAAATCAAAAGTAATCATAATCCAAAAAGTCTATCCTAACATTATTACATATCTAATTTGTTGATAGCAATACGGCCAAAAACTTTACAACTTTCTACAAAGTCTACAACCCTAGATATAGGCTTATACAAAGTTTCCACACAAAATTAAATACAAAGACAAAAAAGTCTTTGGAAAAATAAATGAAAAACTACAATTATTTGCCATATTCTGACACACAATTGACACTCTTGTTCTTTTCCTTGGATATTAATATAAAAGAAATTAAAAATATACTTTATGAAATTTATTTAAAATAGAAATTGTTCTTTATAATTTTAAAAATTAGATTATATCCATCAAATTTTTAATTTCATAACAAAAGACTCTTTTTATTAATAAATTATAAAGTTAATTAATTTTTTTTAATAATGTCATAAATATATTTTAATTAATAATACAGGTAATTTTATTATTGTATAAAAGAGTAATTAGAAATTTTATTTTTATAATTAATTATGTTAAATAAATTTTTTTAATAAAGAAGTATTTATAATTTTCTAAATCACAAAGACAATCGGTATTTTAAGTAAATTTGAAAGTGTATTCGCAATTGGGAGTAGCTTGTCTCTAGTTGAAATTTTAAGTGGACTAAATAGTTGAGATCTATGATCGGTAGGAAATATTAAGCGAAAGGCTCTGATCTATAAGAGTCATTAAACGGAAGACTCTTATCACTAAGAGTCTTTGAAAAAAATTTAACTAGGTCTTATTTTCATTAATTCTTATTAGTAAAAGCCTTTCGTTTAATAACTCTTATCGGTCAGAGATCTCAATTATCTGATCCAGTTCAACTTTCAATTGGTGACAAGCCAAATCGTTTGCAATTTACCCTAATACTACTAAGCCCTTGTTTGGGAAGTGTTGGCTATTTGACTTTTTAGCTATTTCAACTTGACTAAAATAGTTATATTTGAGAAATTGATTTTTTTTTTAATAATTGATTTGATGGTTGCAAAAAAAAAGAGTAAAATAAATATAAATTAAATATGATATTTTATTTTATTCACTATTTTTATTTATTTTATCTTTTAATAAATTATTTTAAACAAACTTTCTGGAGGCTTTTCCCAAAATAAGCATTTTCTGTATTTTATTTCCCAAACTAGGCCAACTTCTGACGTATTTCCCAAACTAAGTTAAAGCGTCATTCCGATTCGCGCTTTTACTGTTAGGAGGTCAAAATTTGATGAATAGAAAAATCGCTATTAGAAATAGCGATTTTAATTAATAAATCGCTGTTGTAAATAGCGCTTCTAATTTTAATTTTTGTTCGAGAATAAAACGCTATTATTAATAGCGCTTTTAACATAATTTATTTTTGCGAATAAAACGCTATTACAAATAGCGCTTTTAACAGAATTTTTTTTCCTAATAAAACGCTATTACGAATAGCGCTTTTAACATAAACTTTTTTGGAATAAAACGCTATTTTCAATATAAAACAAAAGAGAAAAACATAAAACATATTTTAAAAAACATATTTGCACTGTATAAAATTGAAATTGGCTTTACTAAAGGCATTGTCATGTTAAAATATGTTTTTTTTTTCTTTTGTTTTTGTTTTGGTTTAGAATGTGTAATTCATAAATTTTACATAATATGAAAAAAACCTCTTTTCATATATTAATTTTACATGCTATTTTTCATATATATAATTTTAAAATCATATTCATTTATTTGGCTTTACTGAAGCCGTTGTCATGTTAATTTTTTTATTTTTTCTTTTGTCTTTGTTTTGATTTAGAAAATGTAATTCAAAATTTTTTTCGTCTTTACTGAAGTTGTTTTCATGTAATTTTTTTTGTTTATTGTTTTGTGTTTGTTTTGGGTTAGAAGGTGATAATGTAATTAATAATTTTTTTTTGGCTTTACTAAAGTCGTTTTCATGTAATTTTTTTTTCTTTTGTCTTTGTTTTGGGTTAGAAGGTATTATTTAGAAAATTATTTTGGCTTTACGAAAGCCGTTTTCATTTAAACATACATATATATTTATTCTTTTGTCTTAGTTTTGGGTTAGAAGATGAGAATGTAAATCAGAAAACCAGTTTAGTAAAACCGTTTTGTACCCGTTTTCATTTAGAAAATTTATTTTTTTGTTTCGTCTTTGTTATGGGTTAGAATGTGATATGCATGCTCTACAGTCCGAAGCACACCCACACACTGTGCAGCTCGACGAGCAACGACGAAGGGTGAGACGCGAAGACCACCGCGGAGTAGGCCAAGAAGACGAAGGCCACAGCGAGAGCTCCTAAAATAAATTTTGTCAACATTTTTGTAATAATACTTAATACATAATATACGAAGTCAGTACTTTACTAAATACTCATAGAGGCATGAAAACAACATAACTGAAGTTGCAAATGTTATAGTTTTCAGTTACATAGGTAGTACAGACATAATTCTCCCACAAAAATACATTCTGGACACCATGAACTGAACACACATTACATACATCCTGGACACCCTGAACTGAACACACAATACATAAACATAACAGTTAGACAGACAAACACCTGATTCATGACCTAATATTGCATATTAATAGCCGTAACATTTGACAGACACAATACATAAACATAGACTTAAACATAACATAACATAACATAACAGTTATACTTACTCTAACACAGACATTAAATATTAATGCAAGTTGTTATATTGCCGAAGTGTAGGCATTAACACCTAATTCGCGCTTAAATCGGCAGGTGGCTCAGAGTCTGAACAATCCGAAAGCTCAGCGTCAGAGACAAGTTCAGGATCCTCCATGATACCCTTCATAGCCGCAACATCTGGTTCTGTTCTGTTCTTCTGGGCATCCTTCTTAACTATGAGTAGCTGCATATCGCGGGCTAACCTACGGCCCATTTGAGAAATCTCACGTTGTAGTCTTTGACATAGTCGATCAACATTTTCAGGATCTTCCTTTTGGATCTCAACAGAACGTGCTTTTGGCACCTTCAGTCGTCTTTCCCGACATAATCTTTCCATTTGCACTCGCTCTATAAATAGTGCGGGCCACTTCAGATGTCTAGCGTTTGCATGACCATATCCTGTTTGATTATCTGATGGATCCTCCACCAAACCACATGGATCTCGATAGTACTTGGACATGACAAAATGTCGCTTCCCAAACCTATCATGATAAGCACAAGAGGCATCTAACAAAGGAAATGGTGTTTCATCTTCAGCATCGCCACTTCCCCTTCCCCCTCCTGGTCGTGAACTTTCACCCCTTTGCAAGTTCCTACCACCTCTGCGATTCCCACTCCCTCCCATGAACCATGTAGCCATGCTAATTTTTTAAAGCAAATAAATGATAATTTCGTAGGGCGAAATGAGTTGTAAGGTTGTGTCTTCACCTTTACTCGTTTATATAGTTGGTTATGAACGGCTTTAGAAAGATGCCTCTGCATGACAGTCCCACATATATGAACAAGGTATGAGTTGTCAGTAGATTGAAAAAATAGAGAAAAGCAAATACTGTGTACGAAGTCACGTGACTTGACAATCCATCTGTATATATGGACAAAATAAAGGCATGCTGACTGTAAGGTAAATCAGTGAATTCACTGTTGCCATGTGACTGCCTGAATTGAGAATCCCACATATATCAATAAATATTTTGAGGTGTCATTGTAATAAAAAAATCGAGCAAAAAATCGAGAAAACCAAAGCCTGTGCACTAAGTCACATGACTTGACAATCCATCTGCATGTAAGGACAACATAAAGGCATGCTGACTGTAAGGTAAATCAGTGAATTCACTGTTGCCATGTGACTTTCTGAATTGAGAATCCCACATATATCAATAAGAGATAAGGTGTTACTGTAATAAAAAAATCGAGCAAAAAATCGAGAAAACCAAAGCCTGTGCACCAAGTCACATGACTTGACAATCCATCTGCATATAAGGACAAAATAAAGGCATGCTGACTGTAAGGTAAATCAGTGAATTCACTGTTGCCATGTGACTTTCTGAATTGAGAATCCCACATATATCAATAAGAGATAAGGTGTCACTGTAATAAAAAAATCGAGCAAAAAATCGAGAAAACCAAAGCCTGTGCACCAAGTCACATGACTTGACAATCCATCTGCATATAAGGACAAAATAAAGGCATGCTGACTGTAAGGTAAATCAGTGAATTCACTGTTGCCATGTCACTTTCTGAGTTGAGAATCCCACATATATCAATAGGAGATGAGTTGTCACTATAATAAAAAAATCGAGCAAAAAATCGAGAAAACCAAAGCATGTGCACCAAGTCACATGACTTGACAATCCATCTGCATATAAGGACAAAATAAAGGCATGCCGACTGTAAGGTAAATCAGTGAATTCACTGTTGCCA